>JANQDE010001168.1:11902-24142 GCA_037157785.1 Cephalotes varians | reverse complement strand
CGATTTAGGTTTTATATGTTTTTTAATAATCAAAGATATTATTACTTAAATTTTTCAATTTTATATTCATGTTTTTTTATAAGTTAAACATTTTGCACAATAAAAAATATCAATTAAATTTTATTTTTTAATTTTAAAAGATATTACTTAAATTTTATTTTTTAATTTTAAAAGATATTACTTAAATTTTATTTTTTAATTTAATACAACAGTTTTTTCAAGGAGCACGCCTATACTTGACACCCTTTTTTTTACCTTTTTTTGAAAAGGTAATTTTGTAATGATAGTAAAATAACAAGATCAAAGAAGTTATTTTTGCAATAATATTAGCAGTTCTGTATTTTCTTTTTTTTTTATAAATGACATACACATTTATTGCTCAACGGAAACCACGAGAAGGTGGTGGTTTCTTCCGTAACGAAATATAAAATATTATCATATTGTCTTTAATATTGCAATAATTTTTATGTGTAAATTTTTTTCTTTTTATATTACAATATGTTAAAATAATTATTTCATCATATCATAATACATAAAAATATTGTTGCGAGTTTCGCCCGATATAGTGGCGAGCCGCGCGAGTCAACTGGCGAACCGATCGATGTTATTGCCAAGGAGATGATAGAAGACAGATTTTCACGGGATTTCTTTTGAGAAGGACGTGTCGCGGAATATTGTAATCGAAAGTTATAATAAAGTTTGTGTTCTCTGTTCGTCTTCTCGTCTTTCTTCGTGTACGCGAGGCGTGTGTGAGTGCGCGAGTGAAGTGCAGTGAAACACGCATAACATTTTGGGGGCTCGCCCGGGATTGACGAGCATCGGCGAACGACGGAATGGCCACCGCCCCCACGACCAGGAAGCGGTTTCATCCGGAGACGGCGGAAGTCACTCCCGAATCGACGGCTCTCCAGTCCGTGATGCGGGAAATCTGGCTGTTACGTGAAGAGCAAGCGCGGCGTGAGATGGAGATGGCGGCGAGGGAGCGGCAGCGCGACGAGGAGCTCCAGCGGCTTAAAGAACAGCTAAGTCGTTCCATAATATAACTTTAAATGACGGCGACTGCGCGGAGCTTAAATGCGGCCGCAAGCGGAGATGCGTTCTTAATGGCGCGGAGTGCGATCGCGATCGCGGGCGGAAGCGCGCATGTAGCGTCTCGAGGCGTGGACGCGGTCGCGGGTGAAGATATCGACATAGAATTCAGCTTAAAACTTAAGCTGAACATTATGACGGATCGGTTCTGCTATGGGAGTTTTTCGCGCAGTTCGAATTAATAACGCGCGCGAGTCGCTGGAACGAAACGACGAAAACAGTTAGTCTTTTGCTTGAGAGGGAAGGCGCGCGCAGTGTTAGAATCGGTGGAAGATTTGGTGAATTTAGATTACGCGGAGTTAAAGTCAAAATTAGAGTTGCATTTCGGGGAAGGACACCTCTCATAAAATTTCTATGCCTCTTTCACGAGTCAAAGACAAAAGTTCGGAAAGGATTTCGCTTCGTTTGGATCCAATTTCGAGAGACTCTGTTGTACAGCATATCCGGAAAGAATGTTCGCGCTTCGGGATAAAATTGGCAATTTATTTCGGGGCACAGATAATGTGAAAAAAAAAAACCCTTAGAGGAGGTCAATTCTTTAAAGGCAGCAGTGAGAGCTAGAGCGATAAAGGAAATTCAAAAGGAATGTTTTGATAAGAGAAGGGGAAATTTGAATTTTGCGAGGCGAAATTTTTTTGAAAGAAAAGATCAGGAGAATACGAAAACGAAGTGGGAAAAGAAAAACGAAACAGGGAATTAAAAAACATTTCACGAAAAAATAGAAAATTGATAATTCAAGTCGGAAGGAATGTTGGCTCTGCGAAAAGCAAGGGCATTTCCGTTTCGAATGCCTTAGCAGAGAGGAAACTCGGATTAATTGATCTCTTCAGGGGAAGATCAATTTATGAAGGCCAGCCCCCGAAAGTTAATTATTTTTATTTAAATAGAGTTAAGCGACTGAGTGAACATTTTATTATAAGGGAAAATTAAATGGAAAAATATGTTTGTTCAGGGTAGACACGAGCTCCGATGTTTTTATTATTAATAATGAATTTATCGAAGGGACGAAAAGGAAGTTTGATGTGAGAAATTGTAAATTGAGATATTCCACTGGAGAAAATGTTTCAATTGAATTTAAAATTGATACAGAAGTTGAACTCGGAAAATTTTCTATAAAAATCCCGATGTTTGTTTCCGAAATTTCTGATGATTGCCTTTTGGAGATAGATCTTTTCAGAAAGATTAATTTAAATAATATCTTAAATAAGAATAGAATCGTGACCGATACGTGAAAACACAACATATAATTAACTATATTTGTATACATTTTTCAAGTTCAAAAGAGATTGAGATGCTTGTTAGCATCATTATTATTAAATTGATTATCAATTTAATATTCAATGTAATATCACTATTCTTGTTCATCTCAGGACTGTATTTCAAGACCGAAAATTTATTCGGTGCGCAGTTTGTTGAACTTGTGAGAAATGTATATAAATTCACATAAGAAATATTAGCACAAAGATCTAGCTTTGACCGTTTAGCGCATAGTTAATTATATGTTGTGTTAAATAATATCATTGAATCAGCTTTTGGGGATTCGAATTTGATTCAGCAAGTAGCTCGTGTAGAAAGATCTGCTGAAAAAGTTTCTTCTTTGAAGGAACTTTTTGAAAATAATTCGAAAAATCTGAATAAAGGGCAATGAGAAATTTTTATTGATTTCTTGGAGGAATTCAAAGATGTTTTCTCTAATGATGTCATTGCTGGAAATTGCAATATTGTTAAACATAATAAATGTGAAAGATTCTCTTCCCATTAAACAGCTTCCCCGTAGAATCCCTTTTCAAAAGAGAGAGGAAGTTAATAAAATTATTGAGGATATGAAGAAACAAGGAGTTATTGAGGAATCGCAAAAAATCTTTGGATTTCACCTGCAGTTCTAGTAAAAAAAAAAGGATGGAACAATAAGATTTTGTGTGGATTATAGAAGATTGAATTCCAAAACAATAAAAGATCATTTCCTCTTCCAAAGATTCATGACATTCTTGACTAGCTCTCCAGGTAACACTTGGTTTTCCACATTAGATTTAAAAAGCAGTTATTGGCAATTAAAATTGACCCTAGAGATAAAGAGAAAACTGCTTTTTCTATTGGCAACGGTCTCTGGCAATTTACAGTGATGCCTTTTGGTCTGTGTAACGCTCCCGTGTAACTTTCCAACGGTTGATAGAAAAAATTTTACACGGGTTATTGTTTAAGATCTGTTTGGTTTATTTAGATGACGTAATTATTTTCGGGAAGAATTTTAATGAAATGTTAAATAATCTCAAAATTTTTCTTCGAATACGTTCTACAAATCTGAGAATTAATCCTATAAAGTGTGTTCTTTTCGGAAAGCATTAAATATCTGGGACATATAGTTTCTTCGGACAGCGTTACGACAGATCTCGAAAAAATTGCCGCGGTGAGAGAGTGTTCCAATTCCGCACACTAAGAAACAATTATGAAGTTTTTTGAGATTCAGCTCTTATTATCGAAAATTTGTGAAAGGGTTTTCTTCTCTAGCTAAACCTTTATATGCTTTAACGGAAAATAAAAGAAAATTTATTTGGGAAGATAAATGTCAAAGTGCTTTTGATGAATTGAAACACGTTTTATCCTCCTCTCCAGTTCTTTCTTTTCCAAGGGAGGAGAGGCAGTTCATACTAAATACTGATGCATTTAATATAAGAATTGACGCAGTTTTTTCACAGAGGCAAGAAGGGAAAGAGAAAGTAATTGCTTATTATAGTCGTGTTTTGAACAAACCGGAAAGAAATTACTGTATAACTCGTCGTGAACTTTTAGCAATTGTTAATTCCCTTAAATTTTTTTGCCATTGTCTGTTAGAGCGAAAATTTTTGATCATGTTTCTTTAAAATGGCTGATGTCCTTCAGAAAGTTGGAAGGACAATTAGCTCGTTAGTTGGAGAGACTCCAACAATTTGATTTTGATGTTATTCATCGCAAAGGTCTGTCCCACAAAAATGCCGACGATTTATCGAAGCAATTGTGTGAGACAGTAAACTGCCAATATTGTGTTAGAATGGAAAAAAAATGCATCAAAACAAGAAGAGATCATCACTCGTATTTCTTTGGAGGAGAAAGATTTGAAACATTGGCATCAAGATCAGAGGAATGACTCGAGTAATTTTCGATTATAATTTTGGGAAAGGAAACCAATGTGCGTCCATCACATTCTGAAGTTGCTGCCTTGGACATATCGGCTCAGATTTACTGGTCGTATTGGGATGCCTTGATTATCAAAGATGGCGTCCTATACAAGAAATGGGTGATACCAAATTAAAAAATTAATGTTCTTCAAGTTCTTCTTAGTTGTTCCTCGCCATCGTGTAAAAGAGATTCTAGTGGAGACTCTTCGATAGGAGGACACTTCGGTGTGAACAAAATCTTGAAGAAAATTCGGAAACGTTTTTATTGGGCCACGTATAAACAGGATACAAAAAACTAGTGTAAATCCTGTAAGGTATGTGTATCAAAACAGGAACCTTCAGGGAAGGGCAAATCGCCTTTACAAATAATGTTAGTCTTCCTTTTCAGAGAGTACAAATGGACGTGGTCGATTCCCTCCCCAAAACTCATTTAGGAAATAGATTTGTGCTCGTCATCGTAGACTGTTTCACTAAATGGGTGGAAACTCTTCTCATAAGGAATATTAGAGCCAAAATCGTTGCGGAAGTTTTTGTTAGGGAGATCAGCAGACATGGAGTCCTTTCTGAAATACATACCGTTCAGGAACGGAATTTTGAATCGAAATTGTTTTTAAAATTAACAGAACTTCTTGGGATAAAAAAAAAATAAAAACGACTGCCTTGCGTCCTCAATCTGATGGCCAAGTTGAACGACAGTATCAGACCATCATCAACTATTTGGCGAAATTTATTTCTGAAAATCAAAAGGACTGGGATYAGTGGATTTCCATGTTCCTTCTGGCTTATAGATCTTCGAAGCATGAGTCCACCGGTGTTACACCTGCGGAGTTATATTTGGGTAGAGATCTTCGATTACCTCTGGATTTATTACGTGGGAACCCTCCTGAGTTGCATTACCAGGGGTTACAAACTGTTGAGGAATGTGTTATAAATTTAAGAGAGAAATTTGGAAAGGTTCAGTCTTATGTCAGAGAAAAATTGTCACAAGTCTTCTCAAGTGAAGATTCAATACGATCATAAAGCTAGACAACTGTTTGAGGAAGGACAGAAAATTTGATTGTACAATCTTCGAAAATGTAGAAGAAGAGATCTCAAATTACAAGAAAATTGAGAGGGGTCCTTTTTTGTGATTAGGAATCTTAGCGATGTAGTATGTTGTATTCAGAGAACGCCTAAGCATCAAAGAAAAGTGGTCCACTCCGACAGACTAGCACTTTTTACTGAAAGGTGGTTGAGTTAAAAAATTTAGGAAGTTTAGGAAGTTTCGTGCAATATAGAAAACATTAAATGATTTAGAAATACATATATACATACGTATGTTTCTAAACACTACCTCTTATTTCTCATGATTTTATAAATTTTATTTCAAATTCTGTTGTGAATTATAAATCATGTAAAATGGCCTTACTATATCATTCACACAATCACATTTCTCACACTTCTTAATGTTTTTTTTTCTCTCGATCTATGTTCTATTTTTCTGTCTATCCTTCTATTTATCCTTTTTACTGTACTTATATCCTATGGAAATATAAGATATTGTTTTCTTTAATATTATATTTATTTTTTTTATGTTAAACATATTGTTAAGCGTGTCGCACTGCACTTCACTCGCACACGAAGAAAGATGAAAAGAAGAACAGAGAACACAAACTTTATTATAACTTTCGATTACAATATTCCGCGACACGTCCTTCTCAAAAGGAATCCCGCGAAAATCTGTCTTCTATCATCTCCTTGGCAATCGATCAACAGCGGTTCGCCAATTGACTCGCGCGGCTCTATCGGGCGGGACTCGCAACACTGCCCCCCTTCTTCCAGATTATCGTCCCGACAATCAAAGGGACAGCTCGCTTCTCCTAATGCTCAACGCCTTAGGACTTTTCCTGTCCTTCTCTCGGTAATTTCTTTGGGTTACCGGGCTGAGTCCCTGCGTCCTTTCTTTCTCCTTGGGACATCCTCTCTGCTTTCGAAGCTGATTAGGCTTCTTTGCAGCAACTTCAGCCTTTTGTCCCGTATTTCGTGACGCCGGCGCTTCTCTTCTTTCTTGAGACTTGTGCGCTTCTTTCTTAATTTTCAGACAAAGGGGGGAGGGGATTTCTTTCGTGGTCCAAACGTCTCCTTAGAGACTCCCCAAATCCCTGTCTTGGCATTTGCCCTCAATCCCGGGAAAACCACGACACAAAAATCGTGTGTAAGGCAGTCTTCTCTCTTTAAAATCAAATAGGGCTTTCCCTCGAGGTTGTTACCCTCCGGAGAACAGCCCGAACGAAAGAAAACTGAAACATAAAATAACAAAACGCATAAATACAGTAAAAAGGATAGATAGAAGGATAGACAGAAGAATAGAACATAGATCGAGAGAAAAAAAACATTAAGAAGTGTATGAGAAATATGATTGTGTGAATGTTACATTAAGGGCATTTTATACGATTTATAATTCACAATAGAATTTGAAATAAAATAAAATCATGAAAAATAAGAGGTAGTGCTTAGAAACATACGTACATATGTACTTTTAAATCATTTAATGTTTTCTATATTGCACAAAACACAATATTATAAATAGAATTATATTCTTATTCTATCACGAATTATAAATTATCTAAAATGATCTTTACACTAGAAGTACATTTTTGATCATTTCGATTTTTTAAACTATTATTCTATTTCGTCGTCGTTAAAAATCGGAATTTGACAGAATTATCCAGGTTTTAGAATGAAAATAATTATAATGACAAGGTTAAGTAAAGAACAAATTAGCAATAAGGGCTCTCAATGTAATAACAATTCAAATAATAAATAACTTAACTGGTTAATGAGAGCAATGACAAACGTTCTTGAAACGCAATAGTAATAAAGCGTAATATGATATGTTACAAATAATTACATAATTTCTTAATGTCCAGACGTTTCGGCCTGTCTTCAAGCCATCTTCAGCGGATTCTTAGACGATTTCCTATCTTCTAGTATGTGTCAGGAAACCCCCGACGACAAGCAAGTGGATCTACAGTGTTAATTGTGTTCCTCCGAATATCAATTGTTAGATGGATAGTCTGTTGCAGAGTTTGATGTTTTATGAATAATTGAGGAGATTATTCAAACTCAAATAATATTTGAATTTGAATTTATAACGTTTCGACTTTCTCGACTTGCTCGGATCGGCTCGCCGGAGTCAGGGTTCGAGAAAAGATGAAACACCAATTTATATTTGTTGGCAGAAAAATAAATAAATACTTTATTTAATAACTGAACATAAATTAAAACGACTTTGGTAAACAGTAAGAGCCTAAATGAAAATGAGATTGCTCGAGCGGCGAAATTAACAATAATACTTATCTTAATTTATACGAGATCGCTCGGATCGGACGGACAGAACTTAACGTAAACGCACGGGTCATAATAAACGCAAAACTAAATCTAGGTGAACATTATGGAACTTAAAGTAAACGCACGGGTATACGCAAATATTTATTCTAACGCAAAGCTTAGTCCAACTTAAATCTAACGCAGTCCGGGCCGCGCTGCGGCAGGAACTCGACGGGACGGGCAGCGGACAGGTACGGACTCGAGGTTGGATCACGAGCTGGAAGGATTATTACGGTTAATTAACCCCGTTATAGACCCGGAAATATACGCCTCGGAGTAACACGTTCGCCAGTACCGAAAACCCCGGTCGCGGACAGAAAATCACGAACGCCCAGCGCAGGAGACCGAGAACACCCGGTCAGGGTAGCCGAGAACACCCGGCACGGGAACAGGAGGCCGAGAACGCCCGGCGCAGGAGACCGAGAACACCCGGTCAGRGTAGCCGAGAACACCCGGCACGGGAACAGGAGGCCGAGAACGCCCGGCGCAGGAGACCGAGAACACCCGGTCAGGGTAGCCGAGAACACCCGGCACGGGAACAGGAGGCCGAGAACGCCCGGCGCAGGAGACCGAGAACACCCGGTCAGRGTAGCCGAGAACACCCGGCACGGGAACAGGAGGCCGAGAACGCCCGGCGCAGGAGACCGAGAACACCCGGTCAGGGTAGCCGAGAACACCCGGCTCAGCATACCGAGAACACCCGGTGTGAGACAGGAAGCCGAGAACGCCCGGCGCAGGAAACCGAGAACACCCGGTCAGGGAAGCCGAGAACTCCCGGCCTTGGTCAGAGCTCTGAGAACGCCCGGAGCTCGGACCCGAGTGCCGCTTAGTCGTTGCGACGCTCCATTTATACCCGAAATTCGCGAGGTATTTACCCCCACCCTTCAATAATTCGGAGCCGGATTCCTTATATAGGTCTCTGGATCAGCGTTAGGTTTCGGGATTGGTCAAGGCGTACACCCACGCTTTCTCCAATCAGCGCGTTTCCACTCCAGTGGTTTTCTTTCTTTTCGGTGTCGGTTTTGGGTTCCCAAATCAGCGGGTGTCCACTCCAGTGGTTCTTTTTCTTTTCGGTGTCGGTTCTGGGTTCCCAATCAGCGGGTATCCACTCCAGTGGTTCTTCTTTCTTTTCGGTGTCAGTTCTGGGTTCCCAATGAGCGGGTATCCACTCCAGTGGTTCTTCTTTCTTACGGTGTCGGTTCTGGTGCGCTTTTCAAATCCTGGATGTGGTGCCATCGTCCTCGAGAATCTCGCAGGTCGACTATTACCGGTGAAATAATGCGGCGGACTTCCAGTGGTCCCACATAACGGGGAGCGAGTTTAGCGTTGAAACCGGCGGCCTTGTTGGACAGTGGGTATTCCCGCTTCCAAACTTTTTCCCCGACTTGCGGCTTCCAATTTCTCCTTCGGAGGTTGTAATGAGCTTCCTGTTTTTGAAAAGCTCGGGCCTGTTGTGCTCGAACCACTTCGAAGGCTTCTTCCAGGCGTCGACAGGTGACATGAGGGGCGATGTTTTCCGCGTGTCGGCKGTCATCAGGATGCGGATAGGCGAGTTCACGCCCATGCGTCAAGTATGCTGGTGTATATCCTGTGCCCTCGTGGCGAGCGGTATTGTAGGCGAACTGCAGCGGGCGAAGATATTCATCCCATCGCCGGTGATTTTTCCTCACAAATTGGGAGACCATGGTTTTGAAGGTCTGGTTCGTGCGCTCGACGGGATTGCAATGCGATGCTCTCACCGGTGTCGTGCGATGTTCGATGTGGAACTCCCGTAGAAGCTCAGCCAATTGGGCGGACTTCAGCTGAGTACCATTGTCTGAGATGATTTGATCGGGGCATCCGTGCCGGTGAGTTATTTCCTCGGCAAATTCGTGTAACAGCCGGGGCGGTGGCGCATCGGAGTGGCTTCAATTCAATCCACTTGCTGAAGCGGTCCTGCATCACTAGCAACCATGCGTGTCCATTGATAGACTGTGGCAATGGACCAATTAAATCCAAAGTGACCTGCTTCCAGGGCGCGGTAACTGGCGTTGTGTGGAGATTCCCAGGTTTCGTCGGAGGCACTTTATGAGCCAGGCAACTCGGGCATTGTCGGACGTATTGGGTAATATCCTGGAACATCCCAATAGAATAATCTGGCCATCCGGGCGATAGTCTTGGCCACCCCCAAATGCCCGGCCGTAGGATCGTCGTGGTGTCGCTGCAGAACCTCCAGGCGTTTCTTTCTGGGCACGCACTGCTTCCATTGCTCGGTCGGGTCAACCTCCCGAAAATCCAGATCGTGCAACACGTGGCGGTACCATCCGCATTTCGAGTCGCTTATTGCGCTACATGTCTCTGGTTGTCGGGACAGCGCGTCTGCTACTCGATTAAGGCTTCCTTTGCGGTACCGGACTTCAAAATCATACTGTTGTAGTTCAAACAGCCATCTCCCTAGACGTCCGGATGGTTCCTCTAATTTTTGTAACCAGCGTAAAGATTGGTGGTCGGTTACGACGGTGAAGGCATAGCCTTCCAGGTACCCTCTCATCTTCCGGATTCCCCAGACCACCGCAAGGCATTCCAGNCGTAAAGATTGGTGGTCGGTTACGACGGTGAAGGCATAGCCTTCCAGGTACCCTCTCATCTTCCGGATTCCCCAGACCACCGCAAGGCATTCCAGCTCCGAGGCAGAATAATTCCGTTCGGCGTTATTTAAGGTCCGGCTAGCGTAGGCTATGACCCTTTCGCCATCCTCTTGATATTGAGTCAATACTGCCCCGAGTCCGTAAGAGCTGGCATCCGTCTGGAGTACAAATCGACGTGTGAAGTCTGGGCAAGCGAGAACCGGAGCACTGGTTAGGGCCTCCTTGAGTTGTTGGAACGCCTTTTCTTGTTCTTCGCCCCAAATCCACTTGGCCCTCTTCCCGGTCAGTTTAGTGATCGGTGCCGCAACCGTAGAAAAATTAGGTACGAAACGTCGGTACCAGGAAGCCATCCCCAGGAATTAGCGTACCTTTCGCACGGAGGTTGGCGCGGGCCAGGTTGCCACTGCGCTAACCTTTTCTGGGTCGGTCCGGATGCCTTCCTGATCTATGATATGGCCCAGGTATCGTAGTCGCTCCCGGCAGAAGAAACATTTCTCCGGGTTAAGCCGTAAATTGGCGTCTCGTAATCGTTGAAACACCTCCGCCAGGTGCCGAAGATGGTCCTCGAAGGTCTGGCTGATGATGATAATATCGTCTAAATAGACGAGTACGTTGGGCTCCAACTCCGGTCCCAGTATCCCGTCCAATAAGCGTTGGAAGGTGGCGGGTGCTGAATGTAAGCCGAAAAGCATTACCCGAAACTGGAACAATCCTTTGCCAGGGACGGTAAAGGCCGTGATGGGGCGGCTCTCCGGATGAAGCGGAACTTGCCAATACCCGCTTTTTAAGTCCAAGGTGGATAAATATATTGCTCCACGTAATTTATCGAGTGTAGCGGTTACGTGCGGGAGTGGATACGCGTCTTTCTCAGTAACCTCGTTAACCTTCCTGAAGTCTATACAGAAGCGGTACGATCCGTCCTTCTTCTTCACCACAACAATGGGTGAACTCCAGGCACTACGGGATGGCTCGATGACACCATTTTCCAACATTTCTTCCACCTCGTTGTTGATTACCGCTTGTATGGCTGGGTTTCGCGGGCGGTACCGTTGTTGAACCGTTGTTGATTGGCTGATCCGTTTTCAGCCGAATGCGATGCTGGAGTTTGTCAGTCGGTCCTACTACTTCCTCGAATTTGGCCAGTTCTTGGTCCAAGAAGTCCCTCAGCCGTCGTTCCTCGTCGGGTGTTCGAGCCGAAAGTCCGACGGAAAGTGTTTCGGTAGTTTGTACTTCGGTGACCTGTTTTTCCGGGGCTGGTGGCCTCAAGGTGACTCCAATTTTTGCCCATAAATCTACCCCTATCGGGATCGGGATTGTTAAGGAGGGCATCGTCAGGAACTCGTGTACTATTTCTCTGGCTCCAATCGTGACGGGGAGTTACCACCCCTAAAATTTCGGCGGAAGAATTGTTTGCCAGGCGTACCGTTCGTGTTTCCTCCTGGATACAGTATCCCAGTGCCTTGGCTCGGTGGATCACCTCGTGATTGATAAAAGATCGTTCGGAGCCAGAATCCAGGAGCGCATTGTATGGTTGCTGTCGAAATTGTATCGTGATATGTGGCCGCGGCAGGTAGTTTACTGGGATTTTGTCGGGGACCGGAGGGTAGCGGCATCTTCCCCGGTCCCGGTCGTGTTTCCCTTGAACGGGTGGCAGTCTTTAGTAAGGACGCCATCCTTACCGCACCTGGAGTAAAATTTCTTGAGCGGTCTTTTACAATCAAACCGCGTGTGGCCTCGCTGCTTGCATTTCCAGCAGCACTCTTCTCGGCAGTACGTTGCGGCAGCCACCGTGGATCCAGTGGCAATTTTCTTTTCGTTCCGAAGTTCTCTGCGCTGCTTCTCAATGGCCTCGTACTCTGCGGCTCGGGCGCTCAGTTCGCTGAGGCTGGAGATGTCATCGAGGCGTACATACAGCTTGTATTCCGGATGCATATTCTCGTACAGTCTGTCTATTTGATCTTCCTGGGAGAATCCTCCAGCTCGGCGCATGTTCGT
Organism: Cephalotes varians; assembly: GCA_037157785.1. Taxonomy (NCBI): domain Eukaryota; kingdom Metazoa; phylum Arthropoda; class Insecta; order Hymenoptera; family Formicidae; genus Cephalotes; species Cephalotes varians. The sequence goes on along the minus strand of JANQDE010001168.1, from coordinate 11,907 downwards.
AAGCA
>JANQDE010001166.1:2592-15062 GCA_037157785.1 Cephalotes varians | reverse complement strand
TCACCGCCCAGGGGGAGGGGTGGGGGGGCTGATTTTAACGTCATTGTATGTCCCCCTCGAAATGATGAAATTTTGATTCTTAACATTTTTTCGTAGTKTGCTTATTTTTTGAGATATTTGAATGTCTCAAGTTAAAAGCATCACCCTGTATATGTATGTATATATATATGTATATATATTTATTCGGTTTGGTAGCGCCAAGTATTTTGAAAAAATAAAATATTTGTATTAAAATATTTATTTGTCAAACTGAATATGTATCTTAATTGCTTAACTCTCTCTCTCTCTCTCTCTCTCTCTCTCTCTCTCTCTCTTTCTCACTGCGTGCGTGCGTGCCATAAAATACTTATTTAGTAAATATTTTTTAAATTGTATTTAAATATTTATGTATAAAATTATTTATTTATATTATATACATTATATACATAAAAAATGTATTAAAATGTTTATTTGTATTTAAATATTTATTTATATTAAAATATTTATTTGTATCAAAATAAATTATTTGTCTCCTTATTATCTTCTTTTTATTTCTTCTTTGTATTAATGCACAGCAATTGTTTTTTATAAGAGCATAGCAATTTTATATCGGCGCACAGCAGCGAATAATATCAAAGGCTAGCATAATCCGATCTTTAAGATCGTTTTGAGTTTATCTTCAAATGCTCTCTAATCACTGAAATGATTAGTATCTGAAGATAAATTCAAGACAATATTATATATAAGATCAAGCTATGGGCACCAACCAAAAAATAGTAATAAAGAAATAAATTTAGTTTATTTAACTATCTATTTTTATAGTTGGCCATTTTTAGATATCATTATTTTTATTGAAAATATTTAAATTTATTCTTACAATTGGCGCATTTTTTGATATACTACTTTTGTAGGGAAGTTAAATTTTTTGTCTTTTTTGTACAAAGCTAGATTTGTTGTGATTTCATATATTTTGTATTGTCAAATTAAAACAAATATATTAATATTTTGTGCAAGATTTTTTTTGAAGATCTTCTTTGGGCGCGTATACTTGGCGCTATTTTTTACCTTTTTTTTAAAAAGGTATAAAAATAATGACGATGACGTTTCTTAAATCAAAAATTTCACTTTCAAACTTTATATCGCATATCTCCGCTCGGGAGTTACGTACATAAAAAGTGAAAACACTCTTTTTATATAACTTAAACCCAAGCTATCCATTGAATCTACTTAAAATTTAATCGATTCAGTCGTTATTGAGATCCGATAATCGAAGGATCTGTCAATACGACGTTTCGCGTAAAAGAGGCACTGCGGTCTCGGCGCGTAACTTGGCGCCGAGACACTACCGTGCCTCTTGATATATTAATATTAATATTAACATAAATATATTTGAATAATCGAGTTCAATACAAGTTCAATATTTGTTACTCATTTAGAAAAGAAGAAAATGTATTTGTTTGCAGCGTCATAAAATCAAATTTTGTTTCGAACTAATAACTAATAAAAATATATATAATTTGGGAAACATGTGTTCCATTTTAATTTATCTCAAAAATTTTATTTTTGATCGTAGAAATAAATATTTTAGGCAAAATGTGTAATCTAAAGAGGGACAGTAAAATCTATTTTTTAAGGTAATAAGGGTTATCACTATTTTTTAAAATAGAATTGTATAATTTTCTTGTGATTTTATTATGATATTCTTCTCATTATCTTGCATAAGAATGTATTACGTTTAAATTTTTTAAAATAATTTACAAGATATTTTGCATTTTAGTCTGGCACATTTTAAACATTAAATATATGAAACATTAAATATATTAAATAAAAGAATAAACAAATAAAAGTATCAATAAAAAAAGCCAAGCTGGATGTTGGTGCAAATAAATATTTATATTAAAACTCTACAAACTAAGACAAATATTTCGATCTCAAATTAGGTTATCTTTAGTGTTTGTTAATTACAATTTCAAATTTAAGGTGGGAAGATTTCTTTCGATGTACAATTTTATGATCGCAAATTTGTTGATTTCCGCAATTCCATGACTGCAAATTGATTACTATTCACTATACTTATTATTTCGCCGAAAATTGTTTGTGAAATAAATTTCCAGTCTCTTTGATATTGAAAACAGTTATATCATCATCCTTGTTCGAAATTTTTCCAAATTCATGGACGTTGCAAACAACCAGTCAATTTGATAAAAAACAGAAGCTATAGAAGATAATTCGCGATGTCATTCTTCAGCAATAGTTAGTATATAAAAATTACTTTGGTAAACAAAGTAAAATGACAGAGTCGAATTATTTTAAATGTTATATTATAACAATATGTCAGTTAATGCGAAGGTTTTCAATCCACAATTGGAAGAATTATAAGAATAATATCAGAATTATTTTCAATATCAAAGAGACCGGAAATTTATCAAGATCTACATTTTAGTGAAGTAAAAAGTATTGCGGATAGTAATCAATATGCGGTCATGAAGTTACGGAAATCAATAAATTTGCGATCATAAAATTGCGCGAAAAAATTTTTACACGTTAAATTTGAAATTGTAATTAATGAACACTGAAGATGATCTAATTTGAGGAAAAAACGTTTGTTTTACATTGTAGAATTTTGTATAATTTTATAGAATTTTGATGAGAATATTGCATATATATTTTTATGTATATACAAGTAAAAGATCATATAAATACGTTTATCTTGAGTAACGAAAGATAACAAAAAGGAGAGATAACCTCGATATATTAATAAAACTAAACATTTATTAACATGTACTTCCTGAAGCTTATGTTTAAGCTTAGTGATACAAAGTCTTCCAAAACCTAGGCTGCGTTCGGGCAGGCGCTAATAGCGCTGAAAATCTGTAATGCACGTAACGTGTACTACAGATTTTCAGCGGTAATAGCGTCTGCCCGAACGCAGCCCTAATATCTTTTATTATTAAATATACTAGCGCTCGCAGCACTCGCAGTGAATATCGGAACGCATCCTTGTAAGCACTGCTGTCAATCAATGACTCTAGCGCATCTAAAAAGCGTCTAAAATTCGAAAGTGTACATACGCACATACATAAGATAGATTTTTGGATTTTTATACTTTACATTATAATAACTTTTTTCATACAACACGTACAGTAAAAATAAGCATATTTTTCTGATATAATTTGGGTATGCGCTATCGATTGAGCTTATCATCAACTTAATTGGCTCAGCCGTTATTGAGATCTGATAATCTCGGCTCGTCTCAACTTTTGGTCTCGTAAAGATACACGGTCCGTCTCGCGCTACGCGTGAACTTGACGCGAGACACTACCGTGTCTCTTGATAAAACTTAAACAAATATATAATTATAATATTATATAAAAACAAGTTTGTCAATGTATAAACAAATTCAATTTAAAAAGGCCAAGCTAACGAGCAAATAACATAGGTGACAGCGTTTTTGTTATTAAATTTCTCTAAATATAATTATTACAAATCTCGCGGAACATGTTTCAACTTTATGTAGTCCTCTTTGGTCGCAATTAAAAACGTGTGTTGAGTGTCACATAAAGAATATAATATAATAGAGGTTAACGGAACCGATTTGAACGTTGAACGTGCACACTGAGGATAGCTTAAAGGTAAGCCGAAACGTTTGTAATTATACTGAATAAATCTTATTAGTTACTGCGCACCGTCAACAGCGTGTTATAGCTCTCATTAGCCCTTCCACGATTTTATAATTTTATTTTTTTTTAAATATAATAGAGTCAATTAAAAACAAATATTAAATGTTGAACGTATTGAGAGGAGTATATACAAATATATTAGAGTAGCATCGCAAGAGCTGATATAATTGTAAAATAATTTTACTTGCTGGATTTTTTCTTTTTCAATATTGGGAAAACTTTTTAATGGCCTTTACAATTTTGTATCATACGATTTGAGGAAAAGTTTACGATGATTAGAAAGAAGTTTTCACAATCCAATAAAAACTAATAAAAAAACGTTTATTTGCTCGTTGCTTAGCCTTTTTAAGTTGAATTTGTTAATAAAACTTCTTAATTAAATGTTTTGAAGAGAAAGTAAAGTATTAAAAGCTATATACGCGCTTTATTATTGTAATTAACAATTTAATATGTTACATGATAAATGGATAGATGATCAACAATAAAAGATAAGTATATGAAACGCAGAGAATATATAAACAGTGTCGAGCAAACGGCCAAGTTTTTGTAATCTTTAATTAGACGGTTCACGAAAATGTAAACCATGCGGTCGCGTGCCTTCTTAAAGTAAATATTCGAATTCAAGCGCACAAGTAACACTTGTCTAAAAGCACGCAATTATAGCACGCAACTATATATAACTATACGCGATCACATGCATTCATTCTAGAGATTCCATCTAATTTACACTTAAGAATTTAAGAATTTACATTTAAGATTACAAAAACTCGATCGTCTGTTCGACACTTTTTTTATATTCGCTGTTTCATGTATATTTATCTTTTATTGTTGATCACTCTATTCACTTCTTACATAATAATGTTGCGGCATGGGATTCCGCATGTTATTTGAGCTTTGTTTCTTCTATTTTTGTTTCATCTTAATTTTTACAAAATGTGCTTTTAGGTGGTTCTTCAGGCATGCGCATAATAAAAAAATTATTTTTTACGATTGTCATGTTTAATGCTTCGTTTAGAATACTCGCATATTTTAATGCATACAAATATAATATCACAATTTAGTTAAAAATTTCTTAATCATTTCACTGAATTTTGTAAGGAATTTTATTTCCACGTCATATTATTTGCATCCAAATTAATTATCAAGAGGCGTATTTTTTTTAATGTCGTTGATCTTTTTAATTATTTACTTCCTTATAAATAATCGTGCTCTTGCAAGTAACAATGTAGAAATAGAATTCCTTGCAGAATTTAAAAATAATTTTTAATTACTTTGCTTGCGATCATCGATATTATTCGTATGGTTGCAGGCATTAAAATATGCGAGTATTTTAATCAAAATATTAAATTTAATAATCATAAACTTAAAAAAAAATCATAAAATTTCAAAAGTCGATGCAAATTTTTAAAAAATTATTCGTGGTTCGCGCGCGCGCGCGCGCGCGCGCGCGTGTGTGTGTGTGTGTGTGTGTGTGTGTGTGTCACGTGCGTACATTTTTTCTTTTTACGTGCTAATTTTTTTTAAGCGTAATGTTTTCAAAATTTAGGACATATAGAAGGGAATATTTATGAAGGGAATATAAATAAAGAGAACAGCAGTTTTACATTTTTTTAAATTTATTAATATTGATTAACTATTGATTATAGATATGATATGTGATATAGGGGCCCCTCCCCTTGATCTCCCGCTTCGTCACCACTTCATCTTTCTCCTCTTCCTCCTCTTCTTCCTCCTCCTCTTCCTCCTCCTCTATTTCCCCTCCAATTGGGAGGAGGGAGTCTGCTCCACTACCATCGTGCCCTAGAGCGCCCGTGGCCAGGTCCGTTGCGACGAACTACAATATAAACAAATATAAATATAAAAATAAATATATCAAAATAAATAAACATACATAGTTACATGATAAAATATAATTTTGTGTGTGTGCGGGCGTGCGGGCGTGCGGGCGTGCGGGCGTGCGTGCGTGCGTGCGTGCGTGCGTGCTTGCGGGAGATGCGTAATTTGGTAACTCGTTAATTCTGACTGCGGAAGAAGGGAAAAGGTTATAAAAAAATCGGACAAGCACGTCGCACAGTGGGAAGATAGTGGATTTTTTTTTATAAATTAAGCTACAGATCTCAATTCTGAACGAATCGTAATGGTTTTCTTTTTAATTTAAAGCTTAATTAATTTCCTAAAAGATTGTCGAGTCCAAATTTTAAATTTCGCTGTTATTTATTAATAAAATTGTTAAAACAATGGCGGAAAATGTATGTGTTGTTTAATTTATGATTTAATTACAAAATCATCGTAGCTTCAAATAGTAAATATGAAGAAAAAATAAATTATATTATATTACACTATTTGAAGCTACGATGATTTTGTAATTAAATCATAAGGAGAATTCGTCGGGGAAGTTGAACGGGATGAGGAGACCGGAGAATAGGACTTAGGAGATATGGAAGGAGTTCGCGGGGGAGTATCAGGACGCACTCTTATTGTCAACACAGAGTGAGGAGAGTCGGGTTCTGCAGGAGGGATATTGGGACGTGGGTATAGAGGAAGTTCAGGTGTAAGAGATGAACGTGAGTCGACGGCTGGCTCTGTTAATTCTTGTGTGGCGTATAACTCGTTATGTGTGTTGTTCGGTGATTAGGACGGTTCTAGTTCTCTGAGGTAGGCCCGATAAGTGTCGTCTAGAAGTCGACGCGCCTGCTTCCTCTTACGGCGCCGCCCGTACAACACAGAAACTTTCAAAAATATTTCAGAAATGTTTCATGTGTGAAATTGAAACACCTTGCAAAATGTTTCTGCAACAGCTCTGAGACAGCTCTGAGATAGCAAAATGTCCGCGATTCCTGCACTTGTAATCTTTCTGAAAATGTTTTGAAAGGTTATCTAATTATGTCTGAAACATTTCTGAACGCTTGTTAAGAGATAACTGAAATAAACCTGAAACGTTTTTGAAATATGCCAGAAATATTATTAAAAGGTAATATTATTAAAAAGATATTATTAAAAATTATTAAAATAATTTTAAAATATGTGAATTATAACAATATTTTTCATTAATTTCCTTACATTAATATGCTAACATTAATATCCTTCAAAATAGAAATCTAATTTAATTTAATACTGACCACTTTAATACTGAAAAGTACTTATCTTGAATGTTAAAAACACTAAATAACAATACAYATAATAATACTCAAAATAAGTCATTATAATCATTACTTTTCAATATTAAATTTCTATTAAAATAACAGAAAACCATTAAAATAAATTAAAAATAATTTACTTTAAAAAAATTTTATTATATTTACTGCARACCGACATTAAGCATATAATAATAAAGCACACACACATATATATCTACATAAAAGATATTTATAATGTATATATTTTTTTTATATTTTTGTATATTTGTATATTTTTMGCTTTTATTTCATTAATTATATAATTATATAAAAGTAGAAATATTATATGTTATAATTCTCAAATAATCTTAAAATAATTATATAATATTGAGAGGGTATAATGTAAAAAAACTTTTGTTTGAAAATAAAATGTTAAAAATCTAATTATRTGATTTTTGTTGTGCACGTTGCAATCGTTCCCTGAAAATACATATAAATTTAAAATATATTATTGCCATAAATAAATTAATAAAAATGCCTTATTTTTCACCAATATTTACTTACTCATCTCTATCATGTCGTAATTTTCCTTGCAYAAACCATTTTGATATAACCTGCATAATTTGTTGATCATCTGCAGTTTCAAATTTCAAATGAACACATTCTAAAATAAGGATTGTTATGACTTAGTTTGACTGAGTTATTGGAAATTTAAATTTATGATTAACATAAAATAATTAATTAATTACAATATTGAGAATTAAAATTTATTCATTATTTTTAAAACACATTTTTCATACATTGTTAAAAGTTTTCATAAAAATGTTTCAATTTTTATAAAAAACAAATTAAGATTAATAAATTTTTGATACATAATCATAARAAATKTTTGTAAAACTCGCGGAAATTTATGAAAATAAATGGATATGTATACTAAATTATAAAATATAAAAATTTATAAGGAAATATAAAATAACATGTCAAAAGCATCCAAATTTTCGCAATTTAAATAAAAATTTTTTGTCTAAAAATTGAAATTCGTAGTTTTTCATAAATGTAGACACGTTTTTTTACAAGAAATTTTTCGTCATAATTTGACTCACGTTTTGTACACTTAGCTAATAGCAAATCCTTGAATGCTGCTTTTTTTCCTTCTTTTCCGTTCCAGCAATAAAGAGTGGAAAGAAAATTATTAATTGTATGTTTTAAAATAATAATTATCATTTCATGATAGGTTTTACCACCTAATTGTTTCATAAAATTTATCTAAAACATACAAATGTAACAAATATTAAATAATCAAGCGCTATACAGTTGAGGCTAGATATTGATGACTAATAATTCTGTATAAATTTTTAAGTACATTTTTCAGTTATATGAACTGATTGCTGTCGGGCAATCATAAACTGAAATTAAAATATATCACAAATTAAAATGATTGCCAATTGGATAATATTATTAGCATTTTATAATGCTGTACAAAATTTATAGCGAAAAATATTATCTGAGGAATCGAACCAGGAATCTACCTGCTATTTAAGGTGTCTTTTCCAATTCATTACTAAAAAGATAATATTTATTGTAATAACCAATATATAAAGAAAGAACGCAATGAAAGGCAAATGCGAATACTCAATAATTAAATTAAACAATAAATGGCTACGTGAATAAATGAAATAAACAAGAAAGTTGTATAATAATGCATACAATAATTTACATAAAARTATTTTATACAAATATTAATAATAATGAACACATTTCATTCGTATAATGAATAACATCGAAGTTTTATTCAGAATTACATCATGAATTACTTCATAAATCTCTACAATGTTTATTACATCTTATCATGTTCTTGAAAAAATCGGCATCTTGAAGATCCACCTCCAATTTCTCCAAATCTTCCTTTGTTTTTAAAGGAAACGATGCAATTTCTGATATATCAAAATATTCCTTATTTTTATGACTGATTTCACTTTCAAGTTTTTCTTCGAACTCTGTCGATGCGATCTAACCTTGCATCTATTCTGTTTAATTTCCGAAATAATTCTTTTTGAAATTCTAACAATTTAATCAAATAAATTATTAAAAAACAAAAACGCATAACACGATGAAGTACAGAAAGGTCAAATTTACATTGTAACTTCAATTTATATTTATCATGGACAAATATTTTATACATGCCGGATCAGTCAATCAATAGGAAGTATTTCCTTATTATTTTTTGACACGCTTGTTTCAGGGATAGAATTTCTTCGTAATGTACTATCATTATTACGTTTTTCTTTAGTATTATTTTCTAAAGGCACTGAAACCTCCATTGGCTTATAATTAGAATTTATCATGGGCAGTGCTTTTGAATTTGATTTTCTTGGCGATGGAGGTAATCCGTGTGTCTTTCGTATATTTCTCTCATCATCATCTTCATCAGAATCAAATTTTTTCGCCTTACTACGACGATTTTTTTTTTCAATACTATCAATATCAGACGAATCGGTGTCTGAAAACTGCTCAGCCAGTTTTACTTTTGAAACTCCACTCTCATATGAATCTAGAATATTACAAATTAATGCAATTAAAACATTTAGATGAATAATATTAAGATTACACACAGAACTGTTTATATGAACAAAATAAATATGAGAGCGCCAATTACGTCACGTCAGGTTGAAGTTAGATATTTCAAATAATATATCAATATGTATTTTAATATCCTCAAATAATTGTCTTCATTTTTTTTATCCTTGCATTCAGAATTACTTCTGCTTTCACTATGTGTATTGCTTTCAGATAATACTTTCTTTTCTGTTGCAATCAAGACCGACACATATTCAGCATCGGCTAGGAAACAAAGAATCCGAAAGCAATACAAAATTTCATCCTTAAGCAATACATAGAGAAAGCGAAAGTAATTCTGAATTCTCGATAATGAGCGATGAAGATAGTAAAATGGACAATAAAATACCAGATGCTTTACGTGATTTTATCATGGCGATCTATAAAGAAACTTTTTTRCAAGATATAATATTTTGTGGCGCTAGRATGAYTTGMATTTTCGCTYACCAATATCTATTATGGCAAACAATACGTTGCAGTTAAATTAAATTCTTTTTAGCTAATAAATTTAACTTTTTCAAATTGTGAATATTAAATAAAATATAATAAACATTCTTAATATGTATAAAAGAAACGTAAATAATTATAATATAAATATAATGACATATCACATTTCAAAAAATAAATGATTTTTTATTAATGAAATAGATATAATAGTTTTTATTTAAAAAAGTTTTTATTGTTTATATTTATGCCGATAATACAAGCATCTATATTATTATTATTATTCAAGTATGCATCTGAAGCAGTTACTTATTGTTTTTTTTTTCTCACTTGCTGTTCCAAAAATGCGGACAACTTTTAAAATGTCCCAATTTACATCTGATTCCTCACATTCAGAGATATTTTTATGAAGTCTTTTTAGGTTCCCGTGCGTTGGCCAAAAGCATTCAGATGTTTCTTTTAACCAATTGGTAGGCACTAACTGCAGTCCATCCTCAAATTCGATGATAGAAAATCGATTCATCTCTTCTTATTTATTGTATTCTGCAATGTGAAATCTTAGCGAAGTATCTGCATAGTACATATGTCCAAAGTCAAGACATAAGAAAATTTTGTCTTTAAGACAAAATTTTGGACATGTGAACTGTCTGGATATGAAGACACAATATAGCATATTATATACAATCAATATATATATATATATATATATATATATATATATATATATAAAATGTATACATATATGTATATACATTTTACAGTATAATTTTGTAATATACGATAGATTATTTATTTTACTTTACATTGAAAAATCTTAATATGTTTTAAAGAACATCACCAAAGTTTATATGTAATATATAAAAGAGATCAAATACACACACACATTATATGTTGATGCGCGGCAATGTAGAAATAAACTGTAAAATTATTTTTATCGTTTTCCATAAATAATCCAATTTGTATGAATCAATATTATATAATCATTTTTGTCCTATGTATTATTATTTAATTAGTTTGTCAAATTGGAAATGTTCGTGCTATTACTTTGAAATTTGTATAAACACATTTGATTAGCTTTAAGTAGGGAACTTGCGGTATTTGAAACTTACACGGACTTGTAGAGCCAAAGTTGAGCGGAAAATGAAATCTGACTAGAGAGTGAGTTTGAGCTCAAAATATCGTGGTTTATATGGGAGTCTTCTAGAGGATGGATTTCTTGTGGGATGGTTTAAGTTGGTTGGTTTCAAGGTTTTGGCTGATAGGATACTTTTCTTTCGTGAGCAATTTTCAGATATCCAAAATTTAGTTGGAGCTTCTCACAGATCGGCTCCACCCGCAACGTAAATCTTATCATACGCTTGTTTATTGATGTTTCATCATTGTTTGGGCAGCATAATTTTTCTACGATTATCTATTGGCAATTTCATATCTTCACTTGCCCGTTCCGTTTTCTGAAGAGAGAGCAAGATGAATCTCGTGGGACCTTTCAGAAATATTTGTTTCATCCATTTTTTGTTTGTCGGCGATTTCTCTTTTATTAGAGGTTGCAGGAAACACAAATGCACACGTTTTAAAATAAATAGAGCATGTTTCTATTGTCCTTTGGGATTGGAAATTATTGGGTACTCCAATAAAGGTTTTTTGAATTCGTGCTTCCTTGCATATGTTGACACGATTTCACCGACCCATATTAATGTTTAAAGAGTGCCTTTGTCTCACGTTTAGATGTTTTATTTGTTACATTTAGAATCTCTGGCACGTCTTGGTACCGATTTTTATTACATGTGGATCAGACGAGATCGGCAAAATCGTGCTTTTATTTGTTTAAGTTTCTTCTTATTCTTTATTTGTTTAAGTTTCTTCTTTATTTGTTTAAGTTTTCTTTGTTTAAGTTTCTTCTGGAAGGTTCTTCTTGACATATTTACACGAGATAAACAACATACAGAAAAAAAAGGAAAACTCTATCGGGCTTATTGCCCGCTTGCAGATAACCATTAACGCTCGAGTTTCTTATTCTAATAGATTATTTTATTAACCGTCCTTGAAAGGAGGAAATCGTGGAGTCCTCAGGACGTAACACAGCATTCGGTTTCAGTTTGTTATTTCCGATTAAGTATTCGCTCATGTTTCATGTTATGTATTGTAGAAACTGCTGCCACAAGTCTGTGAAATAAAGTCCGTTTACGTTGTTCTAGCTTAATTTTACTAGCAGCTTGAAGAATCCCTCGTTTGTTGTTTGTAGTCCCACATGTAACCTCTTTGTAGAAGAGTTATTAATACGTTGTCGATAAAGAGCAACATATGAAACCGTTTATTTCTTTCCTTATCGTTGCACATTTTGTAATTATCAGAAATAATGCGCTTCGCTGCCCGTGCGCCCGCTTCTTACAAATTTTTAGCGTCTTTACGGCTGGTCATTATTCTTATTTCATAAACTGAAACGACACAAATATTCAAAGACACTGGATAACCAAAGAAGTACAAACTTGTTCGCTCATGAAGTTGATGCTTCGAATGACAAGATTCGAATGAATTCGAGTTCATGGTTGTAACCGTGGTTGATTCCATTTATGATGTTTTAACAATAAAAAATAGATTTATGGAAAAAATCTACCCAGACAACATTATGACATCT
>JANQDE010001165.1:0-17639 GCA_037157785.1 Cephalotes varians | reverse complement strand
AACAAGTGCACCGTGTAATTGCCTGCGTCGGACGGTGAGTTAATCCCTGCTCACCTTCTGTACGCGGCCCGTAATTCGCTTACTTTATCCTTTAATAACTCAAAAAGTAAACATCGCATCAAATTTTCATCGGACAAAAGGTAAAGGAAAAATCATCTTCAGTCAGGAACATGTCTTTACAAGGACACGGGTTGTTCTAAATCGCCCTGTATAAGCAATATAAATATAATACATAAATCTTATTTATCATACGGAGTGGCGCAGTACGGAGTGGAATTAATAATATAAGAATATCCAAAGTCGATTTTGCAATAGTTTGCAGGCGGATTTAGGTGCCTAATATTCAGTGAATTTTTGAAAATGTCTGTTCATGTAAATTACACGTCGCATATTTAGTCTTAAAACATACGGTCTTGAAAAAAATTAATTAAATTTGCATACTGCATACTAACATTGTATATAAGTGACATACGTACGATATACATACAATGAACAGGAAATTCATTACTTTTTTAAATTGAAAGTCATTCTTCTTAATAGAAAATTTATATCAATTCTATTTTTGTATTCCGAAATGCTGATCAAAGAAGTTATAAGAGAGGTGCTTAAGAGGAGACGAAAGAGGAAAGAAGGATGTACGTCACATCGAGTGACCCGAATGTCATTTTAACTATTTAACTTCTTCTTATTTATGAGACATTGCACATGAATGCAAAAAAATGTTAATTTATTCACAGCTTAGAATATGATTGGTTTTTCCAGTTTTTACATATATTTTATAAATTGTATATAATTTCAGCAATAAAATACGTAAAACAGCAATAAAATATGTCGCATCAGAAACGTTTCTGAAACCATAACATAGTTTTTATATGTGTTTTTATATGTGCTTCTATAATTAAGAAAGATTTGTTTTTTCTATTAATTATTAAATAATATATTATATTATATATTATATATTTATGAAACATTTTCAGTGAACACTGTTCCGTAACATTTGCGTAACCATTGCGGAACGATATTCCGCTGATTACATATCATTCCCGTCATTTTCAGGTCACGATTTGGTCAAAATGTCAGCACCATTTGGTTCTATTTTGCGTTATAAAGTTGGAACATTTACGTATAAAATCACGTAACAGAGAGGTTTGTGTTCGTGAATGATGATTTTGGGCATATTTAGAATGATATGGCAGTTAAGGAAATTTTATTTTTTCTATTTCTTTTACTCCATCTTAAAATGCTATCTTTTATCTTCAAAATGCATTTTTTTTGTTTATGTGCGATTTTTTTTATCAAGTTATGATGGGTTGAAAATCCATTTTTTTGAGGTATTTGGTCCTAGGATACGGCTAGATATGCGGGCCTGAAGAATGTATGCACTCTTACGGTTCATAAAATGTGTATCTTCAAGCGTTCACAACTCGGTGAAAAAAAATCGTACAGAAACAAACGAAGAAGGCATTTTGAAGGTAAAAGATAGTAATCTAAGATGGAGTAGACGCATTTGAAAAAATAAAATTTCCTTAACTACAGAAACGATTCAGGTGCGACATATTTTATTGCTGTTTTACGTATTTTATTGCTGAAATTATATACAATTAATAAAATATATGTAAAAACTGAAAAAACTAATTATGTTCTATCTAAGCTGAATAAATTAACATTTTTTTGCATTCACATGTGCAAAATCTCATAAATAAGAAAAAGTTAAATAGTTAAAACGACATCCGGATCATTCGATGTGACGTAAATCCTTCTTTCCTCTTTCGTCTCCTCTTAAGCACCTCTCTTATAACTTCTTTGATAAGTATTTACCTCCCGTTCGGAATACAAAAATAGAATTAATATAAATTTTCCATTAAGAAGAATGACTTTAATTTTAAAAAAGTAATGAATTTCCTGTTCGTTGTATGTATATCGTGCGTATGTCATTTGAATATGTTGTTAGTACGCAGTATGCAAATTTAAATAATTTTTTCAAAATCGTATGTTTTAAGATAATAAATATGCGGCGTGTAGTTTACCATTCTGATTTTGATCAAAATCATCATTTTTTGGCCACATTACCCCAATTTTCTCGGAAATGTGATATGATGAGAAAATTCCTAGGTAGCATCGTTTTCAGCGTCAAGAAATACTTCGAATACGATATTTCATAAGTCAAAGGCAACTACCCGAGTAGCACATATTAGTTAATTAACGGTTGGTTTTAAATCGGAAACATCGGCAGTTGGGAAAACAATGTTGGATCGACATTATTAGAATGCTACGATCCGATGAATTGTTAGACAGGCTATTTATTTATTTATTTTATAAGAATTTTAAAGAGATTGCTGTGCTTCCTTGTATATTTTAAACTATTTTATAATAACCAGCAGTATTTTTAACTATTTAAGTGTATATATTATTAATCGATTAACGACATAATACCAACCATTTGTTGAACGATGGTTAACCGAAGTTGGACTAACCAATAATTTTATTCAAAATAATATTAAATAAGATCTCATTATCGTAATAAGGGTACAATATCAAAGGAAAAGTCATTTAAGAAACGTCCTTAATACGTTATTTTTTAATTTACTGTAGTAATTATTTTTTATTTCAAAGTAAATTAAAATGAACAATGGAAAGCCTTTAGGCCGCTGTGATTGGTGGTGTCTAATTGAGACATGGTTAATTGGGATATTCCCAAATATTAGCTAAAAATTATACACGTATTGTAAAGTTCTATGCACAATGAGAAAAATATTAGGAATTTGAATAAATATTTATATCTTGTCTATAATTACAAACTCATTTAGAGTCACAGGAAGTAATAACTGACTTCTGATTTACCGTCGCAACGATCATTTCTACAATTCAAATAAGTTTGCAATTGTATTATGGACGAATTTAATATTTATTTCTGTTCCTAATATTTCCTTTATTGTGCGCAAAGCCTTGCAATAAATGTTAGTTCATTATGACTTGGCAACATTGGTTAGTTCATTATGACTTGCCAATATTTAGAATTTAGACAGTCCACATATACCCGATATTGAATCAATGTTTTTAGGCAATTGGATCATTTTTCAGTTGTTGGTATAATGTTGGCTAAATGTAAAATCCAACATTTCACCAACCATTGGCCATGGTAAACCAGCGTGACGCCGCCAATTTCGGTTCATTGTCATTTCGAAACGTCGGGCCGATATAAGACCATTGGGTAATCGACATAGACCCAATATAAGACCAATGTTTTTGTGCTACTCGGGTTTCCATTGTTCATTTTAATTAAAAAAAAAACGTGCACGTGCTATTCGTTGCTGTTTGCTATCCAAACCATCATATCTTAGATTATCGTAATATACCATAATCTGAGTCGTGAAAGTTTCTTTCAAGTGTTTACTTGAATTACATTAGCTGTTTATATCCTTTCTATAATTATTTATCCTTACATCACGAAGCGCGACATTTAGTTTGATACGAGCGATTATGGGATCGATAACGCGTATGGCATATTCCACCCGCCGACTAAAAAATATCGGGAACTGATATCGGAAAACACGAGACGGAGCAATCATGACCGAATTCGTCGAGCTTGGTAATGATGTAAGCTTTTCTACAAAGACGTTTCATCGTTTGCGAATATGATGGCCTGTGACAGACGAATTTGATCGAAACATATACCCACATGCGATTCAACCAAATTCTCCGAAAAAACGTTTCGATTATAAAAATTTGGTTTCGCGATCAATGCCTACGCGTCGTATCTGACTTCTTATTGCACAAATCCCACACGTATCGCGAGAAATGTTAAATCAAGTACACTGATACGGACAGTCTCATGTATCTCATCTCGAGTGCGACGATGTGTACGACATCATTGTAAGAAATTTAAGGCATTTGGAGTTACTCCGATATGAGGGGAGCGTCGTAGTCGCGCGTGATGTGTAGTAGGACTGTTAGAAAGAATTATTCCGATAGAAAAAAAACGTCGTGTCACGCGGGTTAAGTGGGAGACTTGTTAGGAAGGAGAACGTAGGATCCCGAGTTCTAATCGCGATCGGTTCCGTTAATTTTACTATACCTTACATCATAAAGCGAGACATTAGATTTGATACAAAGGATTACGAGCGATAACGCGTATGGCACTTCTCTCGTCAATAAAAAAGTTGATGGGCTTGATGAAAGACCAGATAGAGCGATCGTGACTAAATTCGTCGGTCTTAGAGCAATGATGTACGCCTTGTAAGCTACATATATATATATATATATATATATATATATATATATATATATATATATGTATGTATATATACATATATAGCGAACGAACAGCGAACATTCGGACATGCTTCTTCATGTTCTGAAGTCATTCGTTGCTTTCCTCAGCTGTAGCGAACGCTAGCATTCGGCCAGATTCGTTGTTCGCTGTATGTAAAATTGAGATTTTTGTAACTTGTACGATATGTACAAAACTAAATAAATAGCTAATATAATTCAGGTAAGCATTTGGAAGAAACTCTTACGACTTAGAATAGTTACGATAATTTACGGTAATTTATAGTTACGAAATGTGTGAATATATACATACACATACGTGCAAATACGCATGATGACGATGCAGATATATACTTGTTGGATATGTAAATAGAGATATTCAGAATTTATAAAATTTATGATTCCTTAAGTATCTTCGACACAAACAATCAAATATTGAGAAATCAATATTCAGAATTTTCTTTCTTAGCTACAATTAACTATAATTATTTCTACTTTTTCGTAATGTTTTTTTAATTAAAAATGTGTATTATTAAAAATAAAATTAAAAATTTAAAATTACTAAAATTATTAACAATCAAAAAAATTTTTTTACATCACCATACAGCACGATACCAAAAAGTACAAAAGATGATTAGTGCTTTCAGTACTAATTAAATTTTTATATTTAAACTTTGAAACAGAAGTAATATTAACTTAGGAACAACTATTTCATTTGTTATATAAGATAAAGATAAAATCGTTTGGCTCATTCTCAGGATAAGTAAAAGTTATTTTGCATGTCTTCCACACAAGATTCGCGCGGAGATACGAAAGGAAAAAACGAATATTTTCGTTGCACATACTTTATGACATTTAACTTCATAGATTAGAAGTTACGAAACGAACAAGAGTTACGAAATGAAGAAGAGTTTGTGACATATATTCCATCTATTTAAATAAAATTATGAATGCAGTAATATCAGAATTTTATATTTTACTTCTTGTGGCTTTGTTACTTATATTAATGTAGTAATGAATAATGATCTTTGAAATTAATGCTACTTTTCTGTTTAGACATTGTAGAATTCATAATAAATTAAGTATACAATCTTTAAGAAATAAAAAATTATCTTCAGTTTATCTATGTTAAGTAACATGATCCAGAAATATAATAATCGCGACACTATATATTTGTTAATAAATAATACCGTGTTTCTTGATATATAAAAAATTATGCAATGTGCGTGTTTTAGTAAAATTCATACTTAATTAATTTGAACCGAGAAATAATTTTTAAATATATTTTCAGTATTTCCTAATACGATACGCATTAGATTATATCTAAAATTTTAATATTTTGATTACAAATCTGCCAATCGTGCAACGGATGAACAAATAAATTTTTTTGAATGAAAAGTAATTTTATTTTCATCGGAGGAAGAGAAGGAAGGAGGGAGAGAGAGAGAGAGAGAGAGAGAGAGAGAAATCATAATTTATCTCGAAAACACAGCATCCAAAATGATTTTAAATTTAGATGTGTGTACTTCAAATTATAAAAAAAACTTATAGCAATAAAGTGTCATCAAAATGTATTACTAACAATTTTATTATGCAATGTATATGAAATATCTAGATTTTAATGCAAAAGTTTAAAGCAGATTTATTTGAAGGATAGAAATTTATAAAAATTTTTCTGAATGTAGTCATCGAAATCATCTTTCAATGTTCCTAGCGTCGTATTCTTCTATTTTCCTTAGTGCGTGCGTGCGTGCGTGCGTGCGTGTGTGTGTGTGTGTGTGTGTGTGTTGACATTCTTTCGATAATTGCGCTACTTAAAGTGTGTTTACTACAACGTTATATGCAGCACTATATATGGCACTATAATGATAATGACATGTTCGTGAAAAACAAAAAAAAGTGAAAAGATGAGGGTTACAGGGAGAAATAATACGCAGAGCAAGGATGAGTTACACTCATACATGCACAAAAAATATTAAAAGTCAATGACCGGGAACACTTGAAAAATTGCTCATATTCGTTATTCATGCGATTTAACAGAAAACGCTTTTCCAAACAAATATAAATTAAGAACACGTTTTTATTTACACGGCTATTTAATAATTCGTTAACCTTTATTGTAAGATAAATTGTCTCATTAAAGAATTAATGGCCAATTCTCTGTTAAATAATCGTAAATTTTTCTTTCGGACATGATTATTTTTTCTGTCGAAACACGAAAAACTAAACAGACAATGCGTGAATTATTCCACGAAAAAATGCAAAATAAAAGTACTGAAAATAGAAAAGATGGAAAGTCCATTAGTCAAATGAGTTATATTCATCGACATTTTCCGTCGAATGCAATAATCTGAATAAAAATTCATTTTTCTTATCGTGCTTTATACAGAATTACGTATTTGGAATCCCCAATATTATGTCACGATTACACGTCACAAGATTGAAATCAAATGACATGATTCTATAAAACACAAATTATATTCTGACTTAGTTGCATTGTAAATTGTATACATATTCGCGCGATTAGGGAAGATTTTGAAAAACTGTATCTTCCGGAAGTATCATTGAGAGCGTGCGAATGAAAAGATAATTAGCATCGAAGCATTAATTCGATTTGTGATATGATGGAAAYTCTAAATGGATTGAGAATATAGCCAATATACACGGTAATGTTGCATTATCTAAATTATAGAAACAGACAAAAAAATGAGATGCGTAAACAATCTACATATCGCGTACGTCAGATGCAGTAATTAATTCGTCACTCGATAGTTTACTGATATTGATATGATGAATATCAATTACCTATCGCGCGTGTAATTATTAGGATAACTTTGGTGTATGTCACATTTATCGAATACCTAATTTATCAAATATTATTTACTATGTTTAAAATAAATAAAATACCAATAAAAATTTTTTACTGAYTATAAATAAAATTAAAAATATGAAATATTTATTTTTTACACAAAATAATTACACGAAATAAGATCAAGTAAATACAACACAATTAAACAAAGAAGGCTAATGACTGTCAAGGCTTAATCTTAGTTGCCTGATTTATGTATATGTATATATATATTATGTACATGTAAATTCAACTTTTTCAATCCGGATTGCGCCCCGTATATGTCAGATTTTCAATGCAATCCTAAAACAGAAACTAATTTGAAATATCACGAATAATATATTAATGRTTAAATATAATGTTATTCGTATTTTAAAAATTGTTAAATAGCAAATTTATTTTTTATATTAAAAAAAATTTTTTATACTTTTAACAACCATTGCATTTTTATCGTAATATCTCAACAAAGTCTGAATATAACGTTCATGTTTCAAAGAACCATGTCATTTTGATTTCGATATTGTGACCTGCTATCGTGACATAATATTGGGGATTCCGAATACACGATTCTGTATAAAGCACGATAATTTGAGAAAAATGAGTTTTCATTCAGATTACTACATTCGACGGCAAAAATCGTACGAGTATAATATAGGGATGAGATATATAATCACTCATGGATGAAATATACTGTTCATAAAAAATTTACAAATAATACTTATAAATAAGATAAAATGAGGCAAACTTATAAAATATGTTTACAAAGTTTGAATTAGAAAATAGGAATGATAAATATATACACGAAGTAATAATAATCTTTTATTTATTTGTTAATACAATATTTATTCATTAAAGCAGAATAAGATTGTGAATAGAAACATTTCTTATACTCTTCTATTTACAAAGCACAGTATTCTGTAGTGCAAAATAAATTCCGCGCGTTAAAAATACCGTATATCCCAAACAGATGAATTATACAAGACATTAAGCTGAGAATGTAAAAGTTAAGCACTTGTATTTTGACTCCATTCTTTACTTACATCCATCTATGCTTATATATCAAGAAATAATTACTAAGCCTTTTACATTCCTTATAATAATAATTTCACATTCACAGATTGTAATATATATACATGATTGCGCTACTTACTAATGACAAATCGATTCAATTCACAGTAGTTTTGTTATATATTAATGATAAAAAACTGAAATTTTAACGTAATATCAATATAACATAAAGGTGAAGTGATCATATTACGCAAATTACGCTTACTCCTACTATTTTCTCTGACCTTTCCACTTCCGTGGCATAAATCCTCGCACGGCGAGAGATAAAATACCAGAGTTATCCTATGTTGTATAACAATGACAAAACATGATCTTTTTTTAAATGTAACAATTATATAACGTAATTTTTATCGGAATTTGTGTTCTACTTTAATCTTTGAACGCGTCGCGTTTATATAACTCTTTGTCACTATCTATTTTTCACATTCGAGAATCTTGAATTTATCATTACGTAGATAATTTCAATTAATTTAAATGGAACATTTTTAATCGTAAATGGATTTATTTGGTCATTGCACTTTATAAGTGCTCAAAAATTTAATTTTAATATAATTAAATATAATTAAATATAATATTTAATTATAATATAATTAAAATCTTTAATTAATGCAAACTAAATGTTTTCTGCTATTATTTTTGCAATTTGATGTATCCGTGAAGCAAGGTCTTTACAATGCGGTGTCGTAAGTCAGTCGCAAAAGTCACAACGCTTGTCGCGACAGCTAAAAGCATCAATAATATTTGCGACCGCATTGTAGATCTCGCTCAAGAGAAAATTTTCACTTCGTCGATTATTAGATAAAAACTTTCCGCTTAAAAATTTGCTGAATGTGATATATAAGAGCAAAAATTTGCTATCTCGAAAATAAATAGCTATCTCTACCTCACCAATGATATACAAAAATAATATTTGAAAACTTCAAAAACTTAGAATCTTATCGTTTGAATGAACAAACGTAAAAAAAATACATTGATTTATTAGATTTATTGAATAATAAATAGATTCCGCAAATCTCACAATACGTACGTCTATATATATATATATATATATATATATATATATATATATGTATATATGTATGCTTTGACGTGAATATAAAAGCAAGCGTATGCCCCCTGATATCTATACGTTTCTCTAGCTCGTTGCGACTTTCACCTTTCACGTTGCTGAAGCATAATTCCACTGTGACTTCCCGATTTTTGATGATTCGATAAAATATCGAATGAGTGCAGGCAAGAGAGATAGTGCTAATTCAGTTTCATTAACAGATTAGTGACATAAAACTAAGGCAAAGGTGCTTTTCCCGCGCTTTTCATAAGTAAGTGATGTCAAATTAATGAAGAGCTCTCTCTCTCTCTCTTTCTCTCTCTCTCTCTCTCTCTTTCTCTCTCTCTCTCTCTCTCTCTCTCTAGCTATCTATATAACTCTATATATATATATAGAGTAATATTTTGAATTTGTTTAGAAATAATTAGATAATGATGCTTATTTAAACGTCGAAAAGTTAGACGAAAAATAACAAAATGGTAATTTTATCAAGTCTATCCTCTTTTTAATCATTAATCATTTCTTTTTATATTTTTATCTATTACTACACTTTTTTGTTTCATACGACACCATAATAAAGTGCGAGTAAGCATGCGAACAACATATTTAAGATAAGATTTACGATGATTTCGGATTCTATAATTATTTATGAAGATAATATTTTTCACTTTGAAAATATACCTTATCTATACAAAAGAAAACTGCAATAGCTGTATCCGAATAACAGAAATACGTGATTGAGTGCTCGTGAATGTACTCACGTAATAATACTCCTAACTAGATAATTCTAGGTAATCTGGAATTTTAAAACACTTCAGATAATAAAATACAATTATGCAGCGTTCTAAGGAAATATTATGCAAATGAAATATCTACACATCAGAGAAGAAGCGCGAAGAGTAACAGAAATCGTATTAATGTATATAAAAGAAACTTTTTTTAATTGCAATCTAAGGTTAAAAAATTAATGACATTACTTCCACGCTAAATTTTCAGCTGAGGATCTATCGAAATAATTAGATGCGGTTCTTTCCTCTTTTCTATCTCGACGAAACGATTTGATTATTCGGCCAATTTACAATCCAATTACAAAACCATTATGTATCCTTCAGCAATGATACTTTTAAATACTGATATTTTCAGAATTCGTGATAAATTTGGGATAAGTGACACTCTTTATTATGTATCTTGCACATTTCATAATTGTTGACATAAATTTTCGTATGGGTTAATCTAAAACACACAAACCCAGGTTTCAGGAGAGAATACTCATATACTCTTGTTCCTCATCTCACTAGGTCATCTCGTCTGTACAGTGACCAAATATCAAAAACTGCAATTATATAATAATCATTTTCTGCTTTCGACGAAGAGACCTATCACATTCAAGGTTTATCATTCTTGGATGCATCTTTCTCAATTGTACGATGTGATGGCATTCGACTTGCATAATATTAAATACGATTTCGCCCAAACGATTATTCTGTTAATGGAATTTTGTCTGAAAGCGCCGAGACTACATGAAAACAACGATCTTGCTAAAGTATCTAAAAATTTAGCTAGAAAGAGATCTGAAAATAATTTGGATATACATACTATCAAAGTAATAGAAGTAAAACGTTCAAGCTGAAAACTAGAAAGTCAAAACTTTTTGCAGCATTGCACATCATGAGTGTCCTGCATAATTATTTTGATAGTATGACTAAATTATTTCCATGTCTGTATCTATCTAAATTTTCAGATATTTTAGCAAAGTTGATTTTCCAAATGGTATTGGTTAATATTAAAACTAAGAAAAAAAAAGAGTTCAATTATTAACTAAAATAAAATTTATATTTCAAGGATGAGGTTTATCGCGGTGATCGTTGTCATTGCTCTCTCGAATGTAGCAGTATGCAACCAAGATTTCGGCGATCACGCCATCTTCGAGAAAACTGCGAGTACAAATTCCGGTAAGAAAATTGTGAGAAAATTCAATAATTTTTCCTTAAATACAATCAGGGGAAGACAAGAGAAACGATTTTAATGTAAAATACAAACTTGTTCATAAACTAACAGTTTGAAATTCATTAATCAATCACGTTTGAAAGTTCAACGAGCTATTGCATTACGGTATATTGCCATTTTAAAAAACCGTGACAGTATACACACAATACCGCAATTTAAGTACTAAACGCATAAAGTTACATATTTCTAACTCGCTACACAATTCATCAATTATTTTGTCATACCTAGATGTACACAGAAAGAATAGTTTTGATGAAATAAAAACTCCAAAAATTTAGATACAGATCTAAAAAAAAAATAATTTTGTTAGACCATCGAAATAATCATGTTGGTCAAAGTTGCAAAAAATTTCTAGCAATCAGTTTGATCGTCTCGTATAATTATTTTAATAATCCAAACAAAATTATTTCCAGATCTAACTAAATTTTTAGATTTCAGCAAAATTGTTCTTTTCATGTTAAGTTGTTTCATGTTTGATATTCAGACTGGCTTTGATGCTTACTTTCATTAATAGTAAACCATATTTTCTCAAAATCATTATTAAATCGATGAATTCTCAATTAATTTTTAAGAACATATCTTAAGATTATATTTTTCTTTAATATTTCTTAAACTGTTTTTCTTAAATTTAAAAAGCCTAACAAACACACATAAAAATAATAATTAATATTATTATATTCATAGATCTCGTTTGTATTATTGACATTTTCTATGAAAAATATAAATATTTTTTAACAATTTTTGATTAAAGTCATTTTCCAATTTTATTATATCATATAAATTTCAAAAAATAAATAAAAATAAACAAAATGAAATAATTTTAACTCTTTTTCCAATTCTATTATATCATATAAGTTTCAAAAAATAAATAAAAATAAAGAAAGTAAAATAATTTAATAATCCTCGTATTCTTAATTTATATAATATTTTAGTTTGTATAATATAATTATAAATGAAACATTTTTGGATAGAAAAATTCTCCCGTTCAAGTAATACAAAAAGTCTACGAAATAATTCCGCGGTGCGAAATATTTTGTAATATTTTTTATTATAATATTTTGTCTTTATTATAATATTTTTTTATCCTTACATTCATCATAATTATTAGAATGAATTTTTACTTTTGAAGTAAATATTCGTATTTTTACAGTTCGCTTCCAATTGAATTCAAGTACGTACTTGCCGATCTTTAATACGGAACAATCGCCTGAAAATTCTCAAACCTTCCAGGCGGAGATAAAGTCTCAACGACCGTCACTGCATTTAACTCCGCCGAAGATCAGTTACTCGGCTTGCGAGCAATCTTCTTCTAAGCCATATTCTACTTCAAGATCGAGTAGCCAACAATACTTATCAATGTGTATGCCGCAAAGTTTTAGAGATTCCACATCATATAATTCTCGGTTGAATCAGAGTTCATATTCATCGATTCTTTCGCCACTGAATGTCTCGGAATCATCGACTCACTTATCGCCACAACATCTTTTTTCATCGACTAGTGCAAAACCGCTTCGTTTGGTTCCCTTTAGGACTGGTAAACAATTGGCTAAATATGTAGGTCCGGACGGGGTTCAGTTTTTAGCTCCTCCCGCGTAAGCAAAATGTTAGCAGAATGTCAACAGATTGGCAACAGATTTGATCAGAAAATGTCAACAAACTAACATCAACTACGTTCTCATTTTGCTTCCGTTTTGTCGACAAAATTTGTTCACGTAACAAAACAGTAGATTCGCAGCAGAAATTGAGCAGATAGAATATGCTGACAGAACCTAACGGCAGATTGGTGACAGCAACCGAGCAAGATTTGCGAAACGTAATTTGGCAGCAGAAATCGAGCAAACTCTGCTATTTTGTATGTATTTAAATCGTGACATCATTGCCACTAAAAAATCTTTAAAAATTATGTTCCTTTACATTTTTATTTTAAAGGTAACTTTAACACGATAATAAGTAAAAAATAAATAAAGTTTTATTAATAGAAATTAATATATTTTACTTTAGTTTCTAAAAATGTATCTAAAGATACAATAATATCATAGTCCCTGTTCTCTGTATCAACACCAGCAATCATTTTCTATTAGATTCGTTAGCTTCTTTAGTCCAAAATTACAATCATATTTCGCACTAATAAGTGCACGCATAAATAATGCACAAATAATTATGACATGTCTGAGCTTCGATAAATCTTGGTTATATAAAAAGCTCGATAAATTTTATATACGTGAAATAAATATCAACAGGCATTTTCTAGTGTCAGTCTTGCAAATATTCAGTGAAAGTGCAGATTCTGCTCGGTTTCTGCCAATCTGCTATCAGGTTCCACCAGAAAGTTCTGTTTGATTTCTGAAGCTCGATATGCTGGCATAGAATGTTTAACAGATCTGTCAGATTTATAGCAACAATTTGCCAACATCGTCAGATATTAGAATTTTATATGAAATTTGTTGCCTTTCTGACATCAGAAATTTATTGCAAAATTTGCTCAAAATCTGTCTCATCAGTTCTTTTGGAGGAGGTCTTGAAGAGAGGGGATATACATACTCCGTACCTGCAACTCCTTTTGTTGGAACTGAGGGTGCAACTGATATTGATAGTGGAAAACCAATTGGTACGGTAGTCTTTTGCTACAGTATAGTAATACAAATGCAGAGTACATAAAACGATAATTTGCGATTTTAACATTCAAATCTCACTCAAGCTGGCTACGATTTCGAACATCCTCCGCATATTCACAGCCTTGATGTCGAATGCGGTAAGACAATGATGACGATCAATATCGAATTCAATCGCGCCTTCAATGGCGTTATTTATTCTAAGGTAAGAAAGAACAGAATCTCTTGCAGCACAAATTACCGACAATAATGTATCGACATTGTTCAATTTTAGGGATATTATACAAATCCGGAATGTATGTATGTAACACAAAATTCCGGCTTAACACGGTACTCTTTTACTGTAAATTTAAACTCTTGCGGAACTCAATTCATTAATGATTTCGAGAGTGCGATTGGTCAAGCGTATTTGGAAAACGTCCTCGTACTACAAGTTGGTAACAAATTAATTAAATTTATTAGTTTGACCTTCTTTTTCCTCGAATTTTATTAGTTACACTTATGCCCGTTTCCATCAATGTAAATTAATTATAATCTCGGTTCACCTTATATTTTTTTAATTTTTAGAATTAGAAAAAGAAGAATAAGTTGAACCGAGATTAAAGTTAATCCACAGTGATGGAAACGGGCATTAGCCGCACAAAAAATCGCGTATGATTACATTTCAAAATAAAAAATTCTTGTTACTAAAGAATGAACCAAATATACAAGAAGTCTGGGATACAATTCGAAGAATACGATGTGTCTGGGAAGGAAACGTCAACAAGGTTCTGACTGTGAATCTCTCAATAGATATGTTGAATCAGGAGATCGTTACCTTTAGCGGCGATACTGCGACAGCAGTATTAGATATTCAAATTGGCAAGGGACCTTTTGCACCCGCAGCCGACGGACTCGTAAAAATCGGAGAAACAATGACCTTAGTAGTCTCCGTGAAGGGAGATCCCAGTTTTGATCTTCAAGTAAGCATCGACATCTATTTTGCACATATAGCGATATAATAATTTATGTAATAGAATTACGCGAATTCAATATATAGGAAAATAAACGATGTAAATGCAATTAATTCATATAAAAATATACAAGGAGTGATTGCTAATTTCTTGACGTATTTTATTTACATTTTTAAGATAACAAATTTTGTCTAAATTTGATTACACATAAAACATATGAATTAAGATCATTCGTAATAATTTCAAGGTGCGCGATTGTTTGGCACGAGACGAAGCCTCGATCAACATGTTGCAACTCACCGACGAAAGAGGCTGCATTTTAAAACCGAAGTTGTTTGATGCCTTCCAAAAAACAAACGATACCGGCAATACAGGCGCTTCTATTATCGCATACGCGTTCTTCCAAGCCTTCAAATTCCCTGACGTTATGGATCTGTATATTGAATGTAATGTCGAACTTTGTAAAACTAACTGCGAACCTTGTCCGGAAACAAATCAAGTAAGACACAAAAAATCAAGTCAATTATAATATTCCCTGGAAAAAGTTTTTCATATAAGAATATATGTAAATACATATAAACACATGTAAACATATATAATTATATATAAAATATGTCCATATGTTCATATATCCTTCTTTCTTTTGTAAAATAGGAAGGATAGGATATATGAGCATACATACATGGATATATTTTGTATATAATTATATTTCTTTTATACAAAAAAATTTTTTCTCAGGTTATATCTAATTTATATTAAAATTTGAAAAATACATATTATTTAGATAATGCAATTTTGTAATATCATTATTTAAGATCTAATTTACGTTAAAATTATATGTCTTATATTCGCATAAAATATTTGAAATTAATATTTGTATGACGTATTATAAAAATTTATTAATTTTTTATAACAATTCCAAAAAGTACTTTGTATGGAAATTCATAAAATATTTCAAAATACATAATTTTAAATTTTTAATAATTCACGAAATAAATTATACTCTGAATTATATTATGTATCTTAAAATCTGCATCTTTC
This sequence comes from Cephalotes varians, assembly GCA_037157785.1. NCBI lineage: Eukaryota > Metazoa > Arthropoda > Insecta > Hymenoptera > Formicidae > Cephalotes > Cephalotes varians. Next base: position 1,793 of record JANQDE010001165.1, on the reverse strand, counting down.
TATACAGTTCATTTATTAATAATATATAAAATAATTTGTTTTAGCAAATCGAGCCAGGAAGACGTCGTCGATCGATAACATACACATCATTTTCGACGAATTCGATTCTGTTATCGGATCCGATTCGTGTCGGTCGGCGTTTCAAAGTAATTATGTTGAACGATTTAACCGCAACATCTACTCACATTCTGAATGGTATGAAAGAAACGACTGTTAAAGCGATAACAAATACGAAAAGAATCTGCATGAGCAACAATGGATTTTACACGATATTATCTTTTACATTGGGCATATTGTTTATCGCAGTCATAAATGCAGTTGTATTATATGTTAAATTACAACGGATCCGCAAAAGCGAAACTTGCGGATTTTAAAATTTCTAAAATAATGTAATTTTTTTATATTTTTATCATGAAAAATAATATCAAGAAAAATATTGCATAGAAAACGATAGTGCTAGGAATCAAATAATAATTCAAACGCTAAAAAGCTTAAAAAATTACTTTGAGGCTTCATAATCATTCAATTGCAAAGAAAATGCTAAAGATCGAAGAAAAATCTGCCGAAATATTTAGAACATTAAGAGGATGCTGGAGTCGACTGTATTACTAATCAAACGCACATTTCGTATTTCTCTATTTTCTTCGCTTTCTTTATACAGAATAAAGAATTCTTCTCCAAAATAAGAAAAAAAATGCAAACAAATATGGGTAAATAAAAAACAATACAAAAAATTTAAAAAAAAATTTTTTGAATTACAGTTTCCTGTTATCACCTAGATTAATTCATTGCATGATATAAATGATTCCAAGTATATAACCAAAATAAGATCATTTGCCCATATTTTAATAATGCAGAAGAACATTATGAGACCTTGAATATATGATTTTGAAGCTTACAAGAGAAGTACGATCAACTGTACGATCATGAAAATTGCGAATGTGTATGTGCAATATCGGTATAGTAGAACAATACAAAGCGTGTTGTTCTTGTCACATTCATAATCGACAATCGTGTTATCCTTGTCATTTCATTTTTAGTTCTGAATTAGATATGTCTGTATTATCGACATTGTTCAAGTTCGGCCGTCCGTCCAATATCCTGAAATTCATTGCGTGCGTTTTTTATCTTTTTTCTAAAAAGGTAATTTTTTAAAAAGATTTTATGTCAATTTATTTTGCTCTGATATGATAGACTAATTTTGCGGCTGGATTCATATTCAGTGTATAAAATTATATAGGACTTTTGTTTTCCAGAACGCAGGAACATGCATACTTGTGTTATGAGTCAAATGTATACACTAGATTGTTTAAACATAAATAAAATTTTCATTTCATACACATATTGGCTTTATTAATCAATCCCTTATACCATGCAAATTATAGAGAATTTTACAATTTTTTTACAATTTTTTTACAATATAATTTAATTTTTTACAATTTTGTATTTAATTAAAAATTTTAAAGAAAAATTTTTATCGCAGTTTTATTCAAGCAACAAGTAGTAAGTAACAAGTTTAAAGACCAACTTCCATTCCGGTATGAAGAAATCCTTTCAAATCCATACAATTCAAGATTTATATCTTTAAAATCAATATAAATTTATATAAAAAAACGATATAAATCGAAATAGAAGATTTAAGTCTTGAATTATACTATACGGAAATGTCATTTATATTTTGATGACTTATTTTATTTATAATTTGAATTTAAAGAAATGCATTTAATATTTTCTATATGTTGATATATATATATATATATATATATATATATATATATATATATATATATATA
>JANQDE010001163.1:9071-25749 GCA_037157785.1 Cephalotes varians | reverse complement strand
TTATTAAATATCACATGAGTTTTATTTTTTTTTTTTAAATTAACGAGATAATGGAATGAAACTTAGCTCCATTTATTTAAATTTATGACGAAATGTCACGTACGTAATCAACAAACTAAAATAAAATTAGAAATTTGAATAGAGTAAACTCGGCAGAAAGTGATAATAAAAATATAATGATATTTTGCAAAAAAAAGATACAACCTAAAATCAGAAATTTGAATAGAGTTTTATCTACATGGAAAGAATAATTTTGCTAAAAGATCTAAAATTTTATGTTTTTCTGGATATAAATCAGAAAAGTAATTTTGTTGAATATCAAAATAATTATGTAGAACGCTCAAACTAGTTACTAGATTATCAACATTTTTTACAGCATTGCTCATTATTTTTAAGGTTCCAAGAAAATTATTTTCAGATCTGTAACCAGCAAAATTTTAGATTTTTCAGCAAATTTTTTCGTGTCTATTGTGAAATATCTGAATCATGAATGTTCTAATGGACCGATCATTGATGTTTTTAATAGGAATATATCTGAATCATGAATATCCTAATGGATCGATCATTGATGATTTTAATAGGAATTACTATTTATATGCTTGGCTCGTTTAAGTCGATTTTTTTTAAGACGTGGATGTTTTCTAAAAAAGATAATGTATTTAAATTAGATGTACATAGAATATATATACAGATGCAAGTTAAAACATAAGTAAAATCGTCTATCGATTTATTGCACGATAATTGCACAGAAAGCTCAGAATAAAGCTTATATTATATACTCATAACCTACCTTTTAGAATCTCCAACCAATTCTATCCCTACTAACACTAATCCAATGGCAATTCTCTCTTAATGACTTCTTTGTCATAGTTTATTTAGTGGTAATCGCCACATTAATATGATACTTCCATTTCAACTAAAAATTAATATATTAACAAATAGCATATTTTACTGCAATAACACAAGACCTATTAAGCTTTTTTAGATTTTTACCTCAATAATTACCATTAATTTATTGTGCAATATCAATGATTTGACACACATAATAATATAACAGTGACATCATTGACTTCCAATCAGACGCGCCTTTCTTGCTCGCTCAGTTTTCGATCGATACATCGATACATTTGCGAGGTTCGGTCGCAAGCGCTATGTGTGTGAAGTTAGCACAGCCATTTTGTAAAAAAATAAAAATAAAATTTGTGCTGAATTGTGCTAGATTTGTGCTACATTGTGCCGCAAAAATTAATGAAATAACTCGAAAAACAAAGCGGTAAATTAAAAAAATCGTTTTTTTTGCCAGCACCGCCATTTTGTTTAATCGGCAAAATAAACATTGTGCTGAGTTGTGCTAGATTTGTGCTACATTGTGCCGCAAAGATTTCACTCGCTCTTTCATAACAACAAAAGTTAGGACTAAAAATAGTTTTGCCCTTCGTGCTCGGTTTTCTATCCATAAATCGGGTTTGTAGTACTTTGATGCGACCTTTCGCGCAAGGCTTTTTTGTTCAAAATTCTAGTTTATAATGCTTCGATGTGAACGATACTGTATATCTGAGTTGTGCTAGCGTAGCACAACCGCTATTTTCGCTGGCACAACGATATTAATGACACTTTACTCTTGAGCACGACCTTTCGCGCAAAGCATTTTTGTTCAAAATTCTGGTTTATAATGCTTCGGTGTGAACGATACTGTATATCTGAGTTGTGCTAGCGTAGCACAAGTCAGCTGGTGGCCAGCGATAAAAACAATCGAAAATATCGTTTAATATTTCTGCTATCAACGTTTTAAAGGATTCTGCAGTAGTTCCGATATATATATGCCTGATTTAGCCACAAGTATAGTTAATAATGATGAATGTGCGCACATATTTTCGTGCAGTTATCTCATTTCTTCAATAAGCCTATTGAAGTTATCCTTCCCTCCCACTTTTAGGATTAACTGATTTTCAAAACTGTACTGAGAATGTCGTGAATTGTGCTGGAAACCTATATTACATTGTGTTCGAATACTAAAGTAAAAATATGAAAAATATGTTAGAAAATAAAAAAAAAAGATTTCTTTTATTTACGATTTTTACAATTTACATGATTGTGCTAGGTTGTACTAAGTTGTGCTAGTGCCAAATTTGCACCTTCAAACAATAACAACAATAGAAACTATGACAAAAAAACAACTTTAGAACAATTTTGAATATAATATAAAAAATATAAAATAAAAATTACTACATTCATATCAGTTATTCAAATACCACAAAACTACATATCTGAGTTGTRCTAGCTTAACACAAGTCAGCATAACTGCTACGCCAGCGGGTTGGTCTCCCTCTCCGGAGGGGATCCCCCCTCCCCCCGGGAAGATGGGAGAGGAGCTCGCCCGCAGAATCGAGAGTGCAGCCTCGTCATCTGAGGAGGATGTTTATGAGTCCTCCGATGATGTAGATCCAGGTAGCCAACAACAAGAGCCTGGGGACAAAGAGAGGGCTACGACCAGGAACTCAGTCATCGATACACCAGATGACAACAAGAGGACAATGGTCCTGAAGAATAACGAGAAGGAGAAAGGAGAAGATAAAGCACCCGGGAAAGGTGATTCCTCTTCGGAGGGCACTGTGGTGAAAGAACCCCAAAAACCCCCAGCCAAGAAAAGACTCTTGCGACCGAAATCCAAAAGGTTGAAACAAGAGTCGATCAACTTGGACAGCGTGACCCAAGTCTGGGGACAGGCGGAAAAGAGAGGCAGAGGTAGACCCCCAACCACCGGGGAATACAGAGAAATCGCGGAAGCCAAAAAGGCGGTAAATGACGAGAGGGAAAGAGAGCTCCGCCTTGCCATGGAGGCAAGGACGTACAATATGGAGGAAACTCTCGCAATACTTCGGAAATCGCATTTAGACCCAGAAGAAACTGCGGAAGGGGCAACGGCCTTAGATCCCACGGCCGATCTAGCCAGTAGAATAAGGGAGGCCCAGGCCGAGGTCGTAAGAGTGTCGAAAATAAGCAGCCACCTGCAGGGACCCCTACAGAGGACCCTGAGGGCGGCTGCATCACTCACTATGGATCTCACAGACGTCTTATGGACCAGAGCGGATGGAACTGCCGAAACAACCGGCAGTGAAGAATTGAGGAGGCTTCGAGAGCAAGTCGCTAAGTTGATCAGCGAACAAGAAAAGACGAATGCCACGATACAGACGATGAGGGAGGAGATGACCAAGGCCAATGAGGCCGCGGAGATGGCGAGACAGAAAACAAAAGCAGTGAGACAGGAGCTCCAAGACGCAATCCGGAGAAATAACGAATTAAAGCAGAAACTCCGGGACGAGAAGGAAAGAGCCGAAACTCTCATGAGAGAAACGACCACGAAACAACGTAGAAAAGAAGCCGAACCGATGGACGTGGAAATTGTCCCCTTCATACAGGAGGAGAGGCCATTGTGGACCCATTTGTCCTCCACGCCGCAAAACGACCGACCGAGCGAGAGTTGAGAGAATTCCCGGCCCTGAGGCCGGCGATACAAGGCAAGGTCTCGATTATCCCGAACAGACCACTGCCCCCGCCAGAGCCCCTAGAAAACGAGGAGACCCAGACGGTCTCCTCTAAGAGGAAGAAGGGGACAAGGGGCCCGAAATGGGACGGAATGGAATTATATTCTTCGGTCCCGGAATCTAAACGGGAACCTGGGGGACCCACGCACAATTTGGAGGAACGAGTAGCCCAAAAAGTGGTGGCTTGACTAGAACAAATGATGCGAGAACATATGGGGATGGAAAATAACACCACCCCCACCCCGATGACCAGGACGGCCAAGGAAAAGGCACCGGAACAGGTGGCGCAGCGTACCTCTGCTCCTCTTCGCGGGCCCGACGCGCCACAAACCCCAAAAAGGGGCCCGTCAGAGGCGTGAAAGGCCAGGAAGAGAGAGAAAAGAAGGCTGAAACGCCAGGAGGCGGCCCGTAAGCGGGCGGAAGGCCAAGTGGAATCGAGCCATGGAGGAGACACGGGCATTACACGATCCAAACCGGGGCCGAGTTCGGCCATAAGAACACGCTCGAGGACGGTGGCGGAAAAGGCCAATAAGAACCCCGAAGATCGCCCCCGGATACCCCCTCCCCCATCAGAGGTGGTACCAATTAGGGACGTCCCCGTTCCGCTGAAAGAATGGACGCTGGTGGAAACGAGAAGAGGTGGCCAGCATAGACCCACGACCCGGAATACTTACGCAGAGGCAGTGACGAAGGCCCCCCCTCCCACCAAGAGGGGGCCAGCTGACACAACAAACCGGCCCGTGAACGGGAGGAGAGACGGGGGAAACAAACGACGACCAATCACGCCGGTTATGAAGAAACCGCCGAAGACGGCGGTGGTTCAAATATCGTGCCCACCCGGCCAATATGCAGAGACTATGAAGTTGGCCAGGGAGAAGGTCAACCTGCGAGGGCTGGGCATAGAAGGGGTAAGACCTAGAAAATCCAAGACAGGGGCTCTCCTGCTTGAGATCCCAGGTGGAGACGGGGCGACAAGAGCCGAGGCCCTAGTCAAAGAGCTACGGGAGGCATTGAAGGACCGCGAGGGAGTGAGCGTCACACGGTCAATCAAAACCGCGGAGATCCGAGTCAATGATATAGAGGACTCGGTCTCCGCGGCCGAGATTGCGGAGGCATTGGCTGACCAAGGCCAATGCCAGGTCGACGAAGTGCGGGTAGGCCCGATAAGAACGGGCAGCAACAGGCTGGGGACGGCCTGGATTAGGTGTCCCCTGACGGCGGCCAGCCGAATCATGAGAGGAGGGAGGCTAACCGTTGGCTGGACTCGGGTTCGTTTGGAATTGCTTCCGGAAAGACCCACTACCTGCTACCGTTGCATGAGAAAAGGACATGTGCGCGCAGAGTGCCCCGAGGGCGAGGTCAACGAGGGGCTGTGCTACAGATGTGGAGAACCAGGAGGACATCTGGCCGGGAATTGCACAGCCCCTCCAAGATGCATCCTGTGTAGAGACACGGGCAGGCCAGACAACCACCGTGTGGGTAGTCGGGCCTGCCGAGCCCCTAAAAGCACAGGAGGGAGGAGAAATAACATCGAGAGGAAGGACAGCGGAGACAAGAGGCTCCCTCCTCACCGAGATCCACCCTCCCAAGAGAGAGAAGAACCGATGGAGATAGCGGAGGAGCAACCCGAGCCTCCCTTACCCTCACCCCCGCGGACACTAGAGTGGCCGGCTTCGGGGGAGGGATGGGGTGCGAACCGGCCCCTACCCTCACGGCACGAAGTGCCGATCACGGGGAGGGGGCCGGCAACGACCCTGACTCCGCTCCAACCCTCACGGCCCGACGGGTCGGTCATCGAGGAGGAGCGGAGACTGAATAGAAGATGGGTCATTACACCCGTAATCACCTACGGAGAAGAGACGGCGCGGGATTCCCTCCAACCCCCGCTACCCAGGCCAATGCCGATACCGCTGTCGCTGCTACCAGCTGGGCAGCAGCGGTACGGCACAATCAACGCCATGATTGATGAGATCGCGCTGGAATTGCAAGATCAGTGTGACGAAGAAGAAGAGATTTCGGGCGGGCCCTCTATGAGTACAGGCATGGAGGCCGGCCCGACCAGTGAGACATCGATCCCACAGAACGAGACGGAAACGCAGCAAAGCGGAGCACCACCAGAGAGCGGTCCCCCAACGGAGCGCACAGATGGGGAATAATCGACTCATACTTATAAACGTAAATCACACCCCCTCCGCCCAGGACCTGCTGTATCAGGTCATGGCAGAGAGGGGTGTGAATATAGCGGTAATCGCGGGACCATATCGGGTTCCGCGCAACCACCCGAGATGGGCGGCCGATCCTTCGGGGAAGGACGTGGCCATCACCTGGCGGCATGACGGAACGTCCCTCCCCTGCAGTTTTGTCGAGGCAGGGGCGGGCTTTGTGGCCGTCAGGTGGGGCGGATATCTAGTGGTCGGGGTCTACATACCTCCACGGCGGACTCGAACGGAGGTCGAGTGGAGATTAGACCGGATTCGGCTATGTACTGGCCGATACCCATGGCCCGCGCTCGTCGTTGGAGATATGAATGCACACTCCATACAATGGGGTAATCCAGTGACGAGCCCAAGGGGCAGGGCCGTGGAGGATTGGGCGGCGTCGATGGGCCTCATACTATTGAATAGGGGCTCATCGAGCTCCTGCATACGACCTCAGGGGGAGTCCATCATCGATATAATGTGGGCGGCTCCCCCGATAGCGAGGCGGGTCACCAACTGGGAGGTGGTGACCGGGGTGTACTCGGACTCAGACCACCTTTACATCCAGGTGGATCTCGAGTACACCCCCGAGCAGGTGCTCAGACGCCGCAGACCCCGACCACTGCACTGGTCGCTGCGCGCCCTGGATGTGGACATCCTCGAGGGCGTCCTCCGAGCGGGGGTTTGGCCCGCGGAGGAGAGCGCGGGGGACCCGGAGGCGGGCGCGAAAAGGCTCCGTAAATTAATGACTTGGGCCTGTGATTGCGCCATGCCCCGGGTAACCCCCCGCCCGCGCCGGGCGGCCTATTGGTAGAGTCAGGAGATTGCACGACTCCGCCGGGTCGCCAATGCCGCAAGGAGGAAACTAAAGCGGATTCGGCGCGGACTCCGCTGCGGGTCAGCTACCCGGGCGGAGGAGGAGGCAGCGGCCAGTGCATTTAGGGACGCGAGCCACGCGCTGAGGAGGGAGATTGGAGTCTCCAAGGCCAGGGCTTGGCAGGAGCTCCTCGACTCCATGAACGAAGACCCCTGGAGGCGCCCATACAAAATGGTTATGCATAAGGTCAGACATTGGGAGCCCCCTTTCACGGAGTCGCTGGACCCCCCACTACGGGACGAGATCTTATCGTCCCTCTTCCCATTAGAAGAGGGAACGACTACTCCCTTTTTTTTTTTGTTCTCGCTGGGGAAATGCTCTTTACGCATCCCCCGCCCTGACCGAGGAGTCAGTCAATGGCGGGGGTATGTGGGACTCACCCTATTTAACGGGCCCTACTCACTAAAACCCCAGCGGGTGTCCTAACCCGTCCGTACAGGGGGCTGGTCCGGGATGTGATCAGCTGCATTACTACCGGACCAGCCCCCGGCAACCTAATGGCTCTAACACGATATAGCATAGTACGCGGAACTAACCTAACCTACCGATCTAAGCTGCCGACCCCCAGCAGTCCTCCCGTGGTCTGGCAGACGGCGGCGGGGGCCGGCAGCTATGCGAGTTCACCAGGCTCGCCGCCCCGCGCCCACTCTGTGTGACTGTGGGCGGGACCCGGGCTCGAGTCCTCGCTCGAGCCCGAGTCCCCCGAGGGGGAAGGCCGGGTCCAGCCACGAATGTCCAAACCCGGCCTCACCCCCTCTTCCCTTGTCCCTCCTCGGCCCCCCCCTACCCGAACTCGTGGGTGAGGAGGGACAGTTGTTTTAGATGGGCGGGTCAGGAGTCTCCCAAGAGGGGAGACTCCCGTCCCGCCCGAGGTGAGGGGCAGGGGCCCCAGGGCAGAGCATTGAAGCTCCCAGCCCTCTCACCTCTTCTTCCTCTTCCCCTTCCCACCCTTCTCTGGCGGGGCGGGAAGGGGGGCCAGAACTACACTACACTCTCGTGTATCCCGGCCTCTCTTTCTGGACTCCCGCCCTTCGGTTCGACCTCCATGTCAGAGCCGGAGGGGGAGAGATCCACGCCCCACAATCGGCCCGAGGGACGCCCTTTTTCCGGGCGTCCCTCTTCGGGATCCAGCGAGGAGGGGGCCTCAGCACCCGGAGGGGACAAGTCCCCCCCAGGCGCCGAAGTCCCCCCGTCCCCTTTTGCCCCTCCCCCCGGTCCCTCTGCGGGACCCGGGGAAGGGGGTTTTTCCGGTCGCTCCCGGGGAGATCGCGCCTCGCGATCCACCCCAGGAGGGACCGGCCTACACACCGAGGGGTCTCCAGGCCTATGGTCGGCCTGGAGTCTCCTCTCCTCGCAGATCGGGCAGTGTGGCTTCTGCCCACACTGCTCGATCTGATGACCATCCTTCCCGCACCTGAGGCAGCAGGCCCCCCGGCTAACCCCGGAGGGGCACCACCGCCTCAGGCGCCCACGTGCCAGGCAGCGGTGACACTGGGGAGGGCCCCCCCTCTCTCCAGGATGACCCCCACTCGAGCCCACCCGAGGGTGAGCTCAGCTGCCTCCGCTGCCCGCACCGCCATCTCCGCGGGGCAGACGGCCCAGGCGGCGCCCGCCCCGGACCACGATGTCCGGAGCGGGCCCATTCTGCCCCGGACCGATTCTGCCCTACCCCCCCCCCCAACTCCGCTACGGCCTCCGCAATCTCGGACGCCACCGCGTTGAAGGGGAGACCCGTCAACCTAAGCCTTAAACGGCGGAGGGGGCAACGCACTTTCGCCCCCTCCACCGTCCCAACCTCTTTCATTCTCTCGGCGAGCTGTCTCGCCTTTTCCTCTTCATTGTCATTACATCTAACTTCCAAGAGGATTCCGCCCCCTCTGGCTTTTCTCAAACCTATGGGGGGGATTCCCAATTCCTCTAATTTGATTTTTTCTTGACAGCTCTTTAAAACTTCTTGATACTCTTGTTGAGTACCTCCTCGTAGCTCTAGGAGGACCCCAGCTCCTTTAGGGAGTCTCCTCTTCACTGCCTGTAGTGTTGTCACGTTTCTTTTTCTTCTACCGTAAGTAGTTTCCTTTTTCTTATTCATATTTCTCCTTTCTTCTTCTACGTCTCCTCTTTCTTGTCTGATCTGGTCCTTCTTTCTTCCTATTACTTTGATCCAGGTTGTTCTATCTTCTGTTTCTATGTTGTCTACCTTTCCTTTCTTTTCCTTTTCTTCTAATACTCTTACTCTTCTTAGGATTTCGTCCAATTTCCTCATAACTAATCCCTCTCCTTCTTCTTCATTTTCTAAATCCATCAATTGATTATCTTCCTCTGTTTGAGTTGATGCTTCAACCCTTCCATCAATCTTTGCTTTCTCTCTGATTTGATTTTTCAGTTCCTCTATTTTCCTTTTATCCTCTTTTTGTTGTTCGAGGAACCTTCTTTTTTCCTTCTTTAATTCTAGACACTCACTTTCTGCTTTCTCCATCCTTATTGCCATTTTCTTTCCTACATCTCTGGCCACATGGGCTACTACTTTCCCGTGACATTCCTTAATCTGCCTAACCCTATTAGGGTCTAGAAGGGTATACATTGCCTCCTCGATATACTCATACAGAAAACTTCCTAAATCCAGATCGTCTAGATTCCGTGTCATTTTTTCTATAAAGGATTTTTCTACTTTGCTGAGCTCACTAAAGCCCGCAAATGGCTCTTCTTCGTCGTCTGACTTGCCGCCTCCAGAATGAGGGGGCTGGAGTATTCCAGGACCCCCCGATGGGTCCCCCGCCCTGAAACATCGGGCGTTCCCCCGACAGTCATGTCGAGGACGCCCAACCAAAGTCCTACGAGGACATGGGGAGGGGGAGGCGACCGGTGAAGACCATAGCCGGTTGCGACCCCCTCCCCGAGACCACCAACGAGGAGGAGGACGGGGCGGGGGACCCAGAATGAGGGGCTGGAATGTTCCAACAGGTTCCCCTCCGGTTTCCCTGCGCCAAACATCGGGCATCCTCGCTTGCCACGCCAGGCGGCGGGGAAGCCCGACCGAGAGAGAAAGGCGTGGGTGAGCTGGAGGCCGCGAAGTTCATAGCGGACTCCGGCCACCCGCGCCGCCCCGGGGAAGGCGTGGTACGGGTTAAGATCCAAGGCCTGCGCGCGCCACTCCCCCCCCGGGAAGAGCGATGGAGGGGGTGGTGTCACCTCCGTCGCCAGTTTAGAAGGCGGGTGCAGTGAGCGCCTGTGCGGGGGTTGGTCCGGTTGGTAATGCCAAACGGCTTAAGAACCCGGACCAACCCCGGTTAACGCACGAGAAGGACACTCGCTAGGGTTTTAGTGGGTCTCCCCCGAACGCCGGACCACCTTGCCGTGGTGGGGGAGCTCTGCCGGGGCTGTCGGGCCGCCCGTCGGATCCGCAGAGTCCTTTTCAGGACTACCGGAGACGACGGGTGGCGCGCGGTCCCGGTAGCTAAGAGTCTGGCCGTGAAGGACAACACGTAAAAACCCGGGCAGGCGTGGGCTCGTTAGTCCTGTGTGGGCAGCCCGCCTAGGGGAAGGAAAACCCCGAAATCAAACCCGAGGAAGGACCCCTCGTTAAAAAACCAAAAGAAGAACATGAAAATGGATTCAGGAAAGGATTTGATGTCCGGGAGCTCGGAGGCCCGGGAGCGGCAGGGGGGGGTACTGTCCCGGCCCCCCCCAGGTCGTGTGCGCCGCACGAATCAGGAGACGGGCTACCTACTACGTCAACGGCGAGCGAAGTAGGGACAATGGCTATCGCCGAGGATAGGAGTCGGGATAAGGAAGAAGGAATGGAGGTAACATGGGAAAAGAAGGAAGGGGAAAAGGAAGAGATGGGAGCGTCTGGAACCGACAAAGAACACACCAAGTCGGACTGGGAATGCACGGACGAGGAATATAATAGGAGAATGGGAAAAGGTGTGTTCATGTATTTCACACCACGGCTAGGAGAATTTACGGATCATGATAAGGAGTTAATAGCTGATAAGATAAAAAATGATTATAGAGAATTTAAAACTAGAAGAAAGGCCAACTACATGATGTAATATGTTGAGGAAATGGGAGTGATTACTCTAGGTTCGAAGATAGACGACAGGAAGAAAAGGTTAGTTGTGAATGCCTGCGCAAACACAACGAGAATGGTAGTAGAAGCTCTTGATAGAGAGATAAACATAAAGGAAGAAAGAATCAAAAGGTATAAGGAAAAGTACCTAAGTATGGAAAGGAGGTATACTGAAATGGAAAAGAAATATGAAACATTAGTTAGAAGAGAAACTAAAGAAGAGGAAACCCAAACCTGCCGAGAAGCATATAGAGGAACGGAGGTTGTAGTGGTAGAAAATAGGGATAAAGGATTAGAAGAGAAAATGGATTCCCTCATCAAGAGAATAGATAAGTTGGAAAGAAGGATTTCATGTGAAGAGGAAAATATTAACAGAGAAGAGGAAAACGTTAATAGAGAAGAGGAAGGAGAAATTCCATGGACTAAGGTCTTAGGAAGAAGGAGGAAGATCGAAAAAGAAAAGGAAAGGAAAGAGAAAGCATCGGCGCAGAAAGATCAGGAGGAGGAAAGGAGACAGAGGTCTAAAAGTAGAAATCGACCACTAAAGGCGCTGATGAAGAAACTCCCTAAAGGATCAGGAGTCATGATCGAGATACAGGGAGGAGGGAGCAGGGAGTACCAAGAAGTAATTAAAGAGTGCGAACGGGCTATCCCGTTAGAAGAAATGGGAATTCCTTCGATAGGAATAAGAACAGCCAGAAGAGGAGGGATTCTCATGACGATTCAAGGAGACAAAGAAGAAGAGAAGGCCGAAAAATTAGCAGGCCGGATAAAGAAGGTTATCGAAAAGAAGGAGGGGGCGAGGGTCTGGCCCCTCATGAAGAAAGTGAGACTTAGGCTCACCGGTCTCCCACCGGGAGCCAAGAAGGAGGAGGTTGCGAGTATGATCGCAAAAGAGGGAGGAGTGGAAACTGAGCGGATAAGGGTGGGCCCGTTTCGGACGTCGATGTCCGGGGCGGGCACCACCTGGGTGGACTGTCCGCGGGAGGCGGCGGCGCGAGTGGCGGGAGCACCCGGTCTTTCCATGGGGTGGGCACGGGTGGGGGTGTCCCCTGTGGAGAGGGGGGACCCCCAATGCTTCCGCTGTTTGGGGCGTGGGCACCTCGGGCGATGGTGCCCCTCGGAAATTGACCGGGGGGCCTGTTGCCTGGGGTGCGGTAGGGAGGGGCACCGGATCGGGCAGTGTCGGGGAGAGCCGCACTGCCCGGTCTGTGCCCTGAGGGGTCTTCAGGCCGACCATAGGCCTGGGGACCCCTCGAGGTGTCGGCCGGTCCCTCCTGGGGCGGACCGCGGTGAGCGGTCTCCCCGGGAGCGTCCGGAGAAACCCCCTTCCTCTGGTCCCGGAGAGGGACCGGAGGGAGGGGTAATGGGGAAGTCGGGGGCTTCGGCGCCTGAGGGGGGCTTGCCTCCTCCGGGCGCCGAGGCCCCCTCCTCGCTGGATCCCGGAGAGGGATCCAGCGAGGCGGGTAGGGGAGATCCTGGAGCCGGCCGGGCGGGCCCTGAACAGCCGGGCCCGTCCGGCCGGTTCTGGGGGGTTGACCTCGACTCCTCCACCGAAATGGAGGTGGAGGAGTTGAGGTACAACCTGAAGAGGAAGGGCCAGGAGACCGAGATGAAGGAATGCTCGGTCTCCTTGGCCCCCCTCCCGAAGAGGGAGGGGAAGGGCAAAAAGAAGAAAAAGTAGGGGGTTAAAAGGCGGGGGGCCTGGGAGATAGACCTGCAAGGGTCGGTTTCCTAGGCCACCTGCCTCCCCTACTTGCGGGACGGGGGCCACCCCTCTTGGGAGACCCCCGACCCGCAGTGGTCCCCCCTCCACCTGGAGGATAGTCTTGGAGGAGGGGGGACGAAGAGAGGAGGGAGCCGGGAATGTGCCCAAAGATAATGGGGGTCCTGGTTCCCTCCTCATGGGGGGGGAGGGGGTTCAGGCGGGTAGCCTAAGCCCCTTCCCCGCCTCTCCACGGGGGGGGACGGGGCGGCCGTTAGTGGGCGGCCGCCCTGTCAGGTCGGGGTCCGGGACGTCGGCCGGTAGGCGGGCTGCCCGGACCCCGTCTAGAGGTAGSAGCGCCGCGGCGCTKGGCTGGGGGCGGGACGGATAGACGTGCAGAAGCCCTAGATCCCGTCCCGCCCCCGCGTAGCCGGAGATAGGCCACTCCCAGGGTTTTAGTGGGTAGGGCCCGTTAAATAGGGCGAGTCCCACATAACCCGCCCAACCGGTCAGGGCTGGGAGTCGGGGCCGGACCGGTCAGGACCATACATTGGTCAGGACCGGGCTGGTCACGACCAGAGAGTCAGGACCGGGGTAAGGGCGGGTATGCGTAACTGCATTTCCCTGGGTAACCAAAAAAAAAAAAAAAAAAAAGGGTTTTAGTGGGTAGGGCCCGTTAAATAGGGCGAGTCCCACATACCCCGCCCTTACTGGTTAGGGCGGAGATGCGTAACAGCATTTCCCCAGCGTGAACAAAAAAAAGAAAAGGCAAGAGTAAGCAAATGAATAAAATAAAATAAATAAAAATTATATTTACCTTAATCAAAGATAGTATATAAAATAAGATAATTTTTTGTAAGGTTAACAAAATAAATAGTATATTTCAAGGTAAGTAAATAGAAATAATAGGTAGTCATAAGTGAAAAGGAGGGATTCTTAATTTTAATATTAAGGAGATAGTTATTAAAATAGTAAATAAATTATTGATAAAAAATAAATTGTTTATAATAATTGAATAAATAATAWTTAAAGAAGCAATAATTTGAATGATAAAATTAAAAAAAATTATTTTTTTATTTTGTATATGACCTTAGTAAACAAATAAATAAAAAATTATTATATAATTGAAATTAAAAGATATAATACTTGGCTCCCAGAATAAATCCAATGCGAAAGAAAAACTGCCAGTAAGAGCCTCAGCGGATGAAGGTGCGTAAAGGATGTGTGAAATAACGTAGATTCTTTGGTGTTGATGAATATACATATATTTATGCAAACGTTTCGACTCACGGTTCGAGTCCTCTTCAGTGCCAAAATTACAAAGATAATAAGCGTGGTTGCTATCTGTTAATCTTCCATACTGCATCAAAAATGTAATTACAAATACAAATCAGTCAACAATTGTGTGTGTCAAAGTGATAAAGGTTAAATTACAAGTCAAAAKTTAAAAAGATAAAAGAAAAAAGTTATAATAATCTGTATTCGTCAAATGTAAAACAAATTTAAATTAGGTAAAAGAATAAATAAAAATGTATAAATAGAATAATAAATTAAAAAAGTACTTACTGAGTAGGCAAAATGAACAAATATAAAGTGTACATATCGTATAAAACTTAAAGACTAAACGGTATTATAAAGTGATTCGGTTTAAATATTACCCCTTCTATAGTCGACCTGCCACGAACCAATATCAATATAAATAGAGTGGAAACTTATAACCGCGATGATCACTAAAAGAGTTCACTGTAAATTGGATGTAATAAGTCTGTGTCTTTTTTCAAATTTAAACCTTGTTTTTGTTTTTTTATGTGAATCATCTCGGATATAAGACGTTTAAATTTAACTCTTCATCAAGCACCTCCACTCGATCCCAATCAAAATCATGACCGGATTCTAGTCTGTGATTAGTGATAACAGAAGACTGAACCGAGTCCCTTCTGATGTGATTTCTAYGTTCACTGATCCTAGTRTTTAAAGTTCTTTTTGTTTGCCCCACATATGAAGCGTTGCATTCCAAACAATTAATTTTATAAACGACGTTTGGTCGAGCTATGATAGGAATAGGGTCCTTATGTACTTTAATGAATAAATTGAGTTTCCTATAACAAGTAAAGGCCAATTTGCAAAAAGATATATTTTTAAAGTATTGGATGAATTTGTTAGCTATGGATGAGATATAAGGAATTGTGAAATAGTTGGTTTTTTCAACGTGAGGTCTCGTAGATTGATTGGAGTTAACAGGTTTGTGATGGTAAAATTTCGAGTTTAATCGTCTCCTGATTGTGGAAAAAATTAAGTTCATCGGATAACCGTTATCACGAAGAACATTAATAATGAGGTCGAAATTGTCTTTATGAAATTCTAGATGAGATAGCAAAATTACCTTATCAATCAAACTTATCATAGTGCCTTTTTTGTGAGTGAACGGATGATGGGAATGGAAATTAAGAAAGCGACCTGAAAAGATAGGTTTATGATACCAATTAAAGATCAAATGTCCGTCTGTGGTTCATTAAAAAGTGGTTCATTAATAAATGTAATACCTGCATTTCTAACGAGGTAGTGAGCTTATTGCAGTTGGGAAAGGGCTTTTGTCTTCCTCCGACTGATAATTCCGACGCCGTCATTAAATACGTTAAACATGTAGAGAACAATTTCTTTTTACTCCCCTCTGTAGGGGGGAAGCCTGTAGTGGAGTGTTGGGGGTGCGGTGCCGCGGGGCACCTCCTCCGCCGCTGCCCCTTCCGGGGATGGTGCGGCAGGGGGAGTCGAGTCCCCGTGGCCGGGGGGGCTGCCGCCGGGTTGAGTCGGAATGCAACCGGTCCCCGGAAGAGCGGTGGTGGTGCCATGGTAACACCCCACACCCTCTGCGTGGAGAAGGCACGGGGCACCCAAAAGGGCCTCGGACCACGATCACATCAAGACTAACAAAGTGGGGCGTAACGACCCCGAATCGGTGGAGAATCGGCGCCGGTCGAGCCAACTGCCGGCGCTAAGAGCGCGGACCCCAGTAGGCCCGCGGGTGCGCCATATCGCGGCCCGCGGGAGGAGAGGGATTCCGCGCCAGTAGTGGATGTAGCGCACACAAGAGGTGCGCAGCGGTGAGGCCCCAACGGGCTGGCCTTGGGGAGGGGGTAGCGCACGTGCATAGGCTCTAGTTACCTTCCCGCCTCCCCTATTAGAGTCGGTGAACTGGGTTTTTAGTCGGTAAGGTGACCGTCGCAGCATGGCGCGGCGCAGAGTCCGACACTATCACGAAGCCCGCGCTCGCCTTGACCGGTTAGGTCGGGACTCGAGGTCGGGTACGCCAACGTTTCTACAGTCGTGAAACCAGAAAAAATAGCAGTCGTGGATAAAACAATGGTTACTGAACCTATGGATGYGGATCACTCTTGCGAGAAGGAAGAAATGCAAGTTGATGAACTTTCCGAAGAAGAAAGCGAGAATGATAACGAGAACGACGAATACTGGCAGCTGAGAAAAATGCTCCTCAAACTTTCAACCAAGGGGAATTGAATGATGTCATACGAGATTTGGGATTACCTAAAGATGGAGCTGAATATCTAGCAGCGGCACTGAAGAAGAAAAATTTGTTGATGAAAGGAACTAAAGCTTACGTTTATCGTGATAGAGAAAAAGAGTTTCGGAAGTTTTTTTACCAAAGATGAGGAGAATTCATTGGTATTCTGTTCAGATGTAAAAGGGTTGATGAATTAAAATCGAATACTTATAAGGACGAAGAGTGGAGACTCTTCATTGATTCGTCGAAACGAAGTCTCAAAGCTGTTCTGCTCCATAACGGGAATACATATGCACCTATTCTAATAGCTTGCTCAACGAAGCTTAAAGAGACTTACGAGAATTTGCAGATAGTTGGAAAAAATAAAGTATTCTAAACATCAATGGAAAGTTTGCGGTGATCTAAAAATTTTAACCTTGATCCTAGGCCAATAATCAGGTTTTACAAAAATCCCTGCTTTTTATGTTTATGGGATAGCAGGGACAGGAAAAATCACTATGTTTAGAAAGAATGGCCAAAGAAAACGGAGTTTCATCCAGGATCGAGGAACATCATACGCAGACCATTGATTGATCCTTCAAAAATTCTGCTATTACCTCTTCATATCAAGCTTGGTCTCATGAAGCAGTTTGTCAAAGCTCTGGACAAAAATGGTGACTGTTTTCAATATTTAGGAGAGAATTTTCCCGCGGTAAGTGATGCGAAATTGAAAGAGGGTATTTTCGATAGTCCTCAAATTCGGTCCTCTTTTTCGAGACGAAAAT
>JANQDE010001161.1:0-23632 GCA_037157785.1 Cephalotes varians | reverse complement strand
GAAAAAATTGAGATTGAGATGCAACAAGTTAAAAAAGATGCAACAGTTTTCATTGTTTCATTTTCTCCACTTCAGTTAAAAGCGAATGATAGAATAATTTGGACAAATGATACACCTAATTCAGTTCAGACATGCAGGACAGTTAAATTCGAATTTGTAAAAGAAACTGATTCTTACGTGAAAAATTTATATGATCATTACACAAGTTTATTGGAAAAGGTTCAAACATATTGTTTACAATATGATGATATGTCATTTGAAGAAGCTTTTGATATCAAATGCACTATGATCGATGRTAAAGTTTGCAATTCTTTGACTGGACAAAGGGCAACGAATTCCTGCAATATTTGTGGAGTTGGTCCAAAAAATATAAATAATTTGGCACACGTAAAAAATCGACATTGCTCGCAAGAATTTTATAATTTCGGGCTATCGAGTTTACATTGTAAAATACGTAGTATGGAATATCTCCTTAAAATTTCGTACAATTCTGATTTTAAAAAATTTCAAGCCAGATCACAAGAAGAAAGAAACTTAAAAAATGAAAAAAAAAATGTATCCAAAAATTGTTAAAATCTAAATTATCATTGACAGTCGATATCGTAAAGCAAGGAGCAGGAGCTACTAATACAGGAAATGTTGCTAGAACATTTTTTGAAAATGCAAATGTTGTAGCAGAATGTACGGGATTGGATGAAAATTTAATCATCAGATTCCACAATATTTTGCAGGTTATATCCTGCAACACAATGATAAATTGTCAGGCCATGAAAGAGTATTGTGAAAAAACTTATGAAATGTGTATATCACTGTATGGATGGTATAAAATGCGTCCATCAGTTCATAAACTATTATTTCATGGAAGTGAGATAATAAAGTTTTTTGAAATTYCTTATGGTTGGCTTAGTGAAGAACCTCAAGAAGGAAATAATAAAATATTTCGGAGAGTACGACTAGAAAATAGCCGAATGATTTGTCGAAAATCATCTAACGAGGATATTATGCACCATCTTCTGATATTATCAGATGTTCTCATAAGTTCCCTCAGAATAAAAAAAGAAATAAAAAGTAAGCCTTTGAATGAAGAAGCGAAAAAGCTTTTACTTTCCAATCCATGAACCGTAGACCAGTAGAATTTAGATTGAACCTTTTTTATAGACAATTGAAGGGTCCAAAGATCTATTTAAATAGATTTAAAAAAAAGAAAAAAAAGAAAAAAGAAGGAAAAAGAGAAAAAAGAAAGAAAAGAAAAAAAAGGAAAAAAAAGAAGTGTGATTTAGTTCGCCTCCACGTGGTGCACTTCGGAAAACATGGAATACACACTGATTCTATGGCTAAACGGACTACTCCTTCGATGCACATACCTTTAATTAAAAATTTAAGATTTATGTGTTTAAGATTCATGGGTGTAGATTTTATGGATTTATGCTCCATGAGTTTGAATGTTTTTAAATTATTGCGTTTAGAGTTTTATATTTATACGTTCGAGACTTGTGGGCTTGAACTTTATTGATTTAGTGTAAATCTGGGTTATTGGGTTATTGGATTTATGGGTTTAGGATTTTAGGTTTATGGGTTCAAGGATTTGGGATCAAGCGGTTTAGAGTTTAAAGGTTTTAAGATTTGTGGCTTATTCTTTTTTCCATAGGTCAATATTGCTCATATTTTGTTGTATCGAGCATGGRAAAGATTTCTGATTGTAGTTTATAAGGGGGTTTATGTTATCGCAAGTTGGGGTTTTRAAATATAGCAATTGTCGCAGTGACATGAGATAGCGGACATTGAAACGAGTATTTAAAAAGAAAAAGTGTTCATTTTGGTTAACATTTGATGCTTCGCGAGGAATTTGATCGTTTTCGCCTACTGTGCGCCGGTCTTTGGAAATCTAGGCCGTGAATTAGAGCCTGTTCATTCGTTGCGTCATCGGTGTCGATCGGTTGTCGGGATGGTGGGCGAGGAGTCGTTCTGGCGCCGTTATAGCCTCCTGTTCCGGAGAATCCGAAGAAAGTACCCGGGGTTCTGGGAGGAACTCCGGGAGGTGGCGGAGCGCCACCAGGACAATATTTACACGACCCACGGCGCCCGAGTCCGGGTCTGGCCGGAGGCCAGGAACGTTGGAGTGCTGGTGGGAGTGCCCCTGCAGAACTGGAGAGAGGCGGCCGTGCAGACGGACCTGCGAGCGACGCCGGAGCCGTCACCTCGACCGATGATTAGAGTGCCGGCGACTCCGAGACGCGACCGGCGGGAGGAAGAGGTGGACGAAGAGGATTGGAATGATCCTCCGCCCGCGGTTACGAAACATGATCAGCGCCGAGAGGACGGGGACGAGGAAGGCGATCAGCTCGCAGCACGGAGGGATGGCCCGGGGTGCTGGAATTGCGACTCCCGGGCCCACTGTTATTCGACCTGCCCGCATCCTCGACGGGCTTTTTGTTACGGCTGCGGCGCAGAAGGGGTGAACCTTAGGGAGTGTGCGCGCTGCGCAGAAGGATGGAGACGCCTGGGCCCATACCATTCTGAGCGAGGACACGACCGACGGAAGGAGTGACGGCGGCCTTCATCTTTTCTTTTTCTTTTTCTTTTTTTTATTAGTTTCATGTTTATTCCTTTTCCTTTTTTTATTTTTGTTGCTTTGTTACCGCTTTTCTCAGAGTACCGGCCCGAGATGTATATTTTTTTTCTTGTAATCCAGTGGCTGTCGTTCCCGATTTCGGGACGCAGGGGTCGAGGAATAAAAGTATTTTTATGTAATTTAGAGTATCTCTGTGTGCTTCTTATTAAGCGTTTCCCTGATTATCTCGTCCTTGCGGAAATTTTCGAGTAGTGGAGAGAGAGCAATTTCGCGAGTACCATTTGAGTGTAGAGTTATTAGGTTTTCAGCGTATTAGGAGAGAAAACGGACAGCCGCGAGGATCGCCGCGAGCGAGAGTACGGCCACCTCGGAATTTTGTTTGGAGCACTTCCCCATGAAGAGGTTTTCTTTTTTTTTGCGAGTATTGTTAATTGCGGGTTGTTGCGGGTATCGTCTGTAGCTGTCGGTTGGCATCGGGGACGTAAGACCCATTCACTCGGGAAGCGTTTGTCGGGCACGGTTAGTCGTGGATTATTTAGCGTTTGAAAGTTTTGCGTTTGTACGGGCGCCGGATGCGGTGCTCGTGGGATTGCCGTTATATCCCCATTAAGACTCCGAGGATGGCTGATTCGCGGGCGGATCACCTTTGCTGAAAGTAGAATTAAGCGATGGAATGAGCGACTGTCGACTTTCGTCGAGCTGAGACCTCCTCGATCCTTCTCGAGGAAGGGGGAGTTGTGACGTGACGCTTTGTAGGCGCCGACACTTTTTTTTTTTTTATTACGCTGGGGAAATGCTGTTACGCATCCCCCGCCCCGAGGGAAGGGCGGGGATATGTGGGACTCGCCCTATTTAACGGGCCCTACTCACTAAAACCCCAGCGGGTGTCCTATCTCAGGCGTTACTGGGGGCGAGCCAGGATCTCATCTTCAGCATTACTACCGGCTCGCCCCCTGCCGGGGCACTCACTGACTGTGCACGCCCCCCTCTCTCTGGCTGGTGGCGACGGAGGAGTGACACCGCTCCCTCCGTCGCCCTTCCCGGGGGACCTGTGAGGGGGCGCAGTCCTAACCTCTGGATCGCGCTCCCCTCCCCGGAGTTGGCTCATGAACTTCGCGAACTCCAGCCCCCCTTACCCTCGTACCCTTCGTTCGGACCCCTTTGGATGGTGGGGGGTCCGATAGTCGAAGGCGGGGAGCCTTTCAAGGGGGCCCCATGGTCAAAGATCATCTCGACCACCCACCGTTTCCAGCTCCCCGCCCTCGTCGCCCTCTCTTTTCTTTTGGTCAGGGGGACTCGCGGCGGGCTATGAACTTCACTCACCGCGGTCCCCCGACCTGACCTCTGGGGGTACGCCTGGTTTGGCGTACCCCCTTACGGGGGGTCAGAGCCCCCTCGGGGGAGGCCGGGTAATGAACTTCCCCAGCCTCCCCAACTCGGGCCCCTCCCCCTTCCTTCTCTCGGCCCACGTTACGTTCTTATGTGGTCCGTGGTGCGGCGGCGGAGTCTATTCCTCCAACCCCCGCCACCAGCTGCTCCTCTTCTTTTTCTCCTCGCCACCCCGGCTGCTTTGCCCCGCCGGGCTCTCTCTGCCTCTTCTTTTTTCCGCATGACCTCCTCACAATATGTGAGGAGGCCCCTCCACGATCCCTCGCTCCCGAGAATAGTGTCAAGGATCGCTGGGAGCGAAAGGTCATCGCCGACCATTGCGGCTAGGACCCGGCGCTGCTCTGCCCGGGCACTCTTCGAGCGTATGTTGCGCCGAGTCCTCTAACGCGCCGCAATGGTGGCACCGCGTCGTGCGCTCACGACCGATGCAACACAGGAACTTGCCGAAACAATCATGTCCCGTAATAATTTGTGTCGCTCGGTACGTGAGCCCGCCCCATCTCCGCCCCAACCATCTGTCTAGGCGGGGCTGGACAACCCTCCCGTTGGCCATGCTTGGTCGGCTCAACCATGCCGACCATGCGGCCAGGAGACGTTGTCGAGCCCGGACCCTGACCTGTTTGACGGCCCTGGGAGGAGGCGCTATGCCTTGATTCCCCCGCTTGAGCTTCGCCAACTCATAATAAACCTCTTGCCTCATAGAGGCTAGGAGCTCCAGTGGGGGCTGTCCTGCCAGAGCCGTCGACGCCGCGTGGGAGATGGTTCTGTACCCCCTTATCGCCCTGATAGCCACCCGGCGTTGCACCCTGTGCAAGAGTACGCAGATTCGCCGGGAGGCCCTAGCTTCAGCAGCCCATACCGGTGCGGCGTACAGGGCGATGGAGTAAACCACCTCCGCGTACAGGCGGCGAACACGGCCACTTGGTCCCCCCAGATTGGGGAGGAGCCTGGCTAGGCCGTTCGCCGCTTTTCCGACACGCGGCACCAAATCCTCGAAATGGGTCCGGAAACACCATCGACTGTCCAGGGTGAGGCTCAGATACTTCATCCGGGCCCCAATTGGGACGGGCACACCGGAGACCATGATCGTATCTTTGGGTGGCTCCCCTCGGCGGCCATCATGGAAGTAGATGGCCTCCGTTTTCTGGGGCGCCACTTTTAAACCTAGGTCTCCGATGTGACGCACAACGCACGCCGTAGCCTCATTGGCACGGCTCCTCGCCTCCCCCCAGTCCCTCCCAGCCGCGAGAATGATGGTGTCGTCTGCGTAGCAGATGATGTCGCAGCCGGGGGGGAAGGAGAACTCCGTTCAGCACAGCGTTGTACCCGAGATTCCACAAGTGGGGGCCTAAAACTGACCCCTGCGGAACCCCGCGGTACACACCCCGAGCCACAGGGACCATGTCGTTGTCCCTGTATTCGAGCCATCGGTCCGATAGGTAGGCCCGAAGGATCCGCCTGAGATAGGGTGGGACCCCGTGATATTGTAGGGCCCCCTTTATGCAGTCCCAGGGCAGGGAGTTAAATGCGTTGGAGATATCTAATGAGACTCCAACGACTACCCCGCCCTCCTGCACAGGCTGTTCCGCCAGGGCCCGGACGCAGAGAATCGCATCCACCGTACTCCTGGCCCGGCGGAACCCGAACTGATGCCCGTGCAGGTCGGGTCCCACCTCCTCGAGATGCCGAACGAGTCGGCCAGCAATGATCCTTTCTAGAAGTTTGACCTTCTGGTCCAGCAAACATATCGGCCGATAGCCCGATGGGATGTTCGCCGACTTGTTCTCCTTGCAGAGGAGGACCAGCTTGGCTCTCCTCCATACTGGGGGGAAAACTCCTTCCTTGAGGAACCTCGTAAAGAGGTGCCTCATGTGTTCGCCAATGTGCCGCGTGGCCAAGGCCCATATTTTTCCTGGGACGCCGTTCGGACCGGGGGCTCTGTTGCCAACTCGCATCCGCTTAATGGCGCCCCTGAGCTCCTCCTCGGAGACCTCCAGATCTTCGCTCCACTCCTCATTGTTGTTGTTTGGGGGTGGTTCTATCCATGGGGACACCTCTCCCGCTGACGTCGGGAAGAGGGTCCCCAGCACCTGTTCGAGGACTGAGGCCTCCAGCGCTTCCGTATGCGGGGGAGCCCATCTTCGCAGTTTGTTGCGAACGATTTGGTAAGGGCGCCCCCACGGATCTTCCTCCAATGTGAGGAGGAGCTCCTCCCAGGCCTTGGCCTTTGCGGCAGCGATGACCCTACGGAGGGCCTTCATGGCCCCTCTGTATTCCTCCGCCGCCTCTCTCGATTCCTCGGGGTTAGGCCAGGCTCGCTTCAACGTCCTTCTCCTGGCATGAGCGATTTGGCGGAGCGACGCTATCTCGTCGCTCCACCAGTACGCCGCCCGGCGAAGGCGGGGGTTTGATCGGGGCATGGCAGCATCGCAGGCTCGAATGAGCAGCTCCCGCATTCGCTCCGCACATGCCCCTACTTCACTCGCCCCAAAGTCTGCCGCGGGCCACAACCCCGCTAACAGGGCCTGCTCGAAGAGGTCCTCATCGAACATTTTGAGGACCCATGGTCGTGATCGGAGGTGGCGGCGTCCGAGCACCTGGGCTGGAGTCTCACACAGGACCACCCCGATGTACTGGTGGTTCGATTGGGTGTACACCTCGCTTAGGATTCTCCAGCCCGTGATCCTGGCCGCAGCCTCGGGGGTCGCCCACGTTAAGTCTACGATGGACTCCCCCTGCGGCCGGATACAGGTGCTCGCCGTGCCCGTATTCATACAGCACAGGCGCAGCGACGCCGCCCAGTCCTTTAGAACCGCACCCCTCCGATTTGTGTGCCGGGAACCCCACATTCTGTTCCATGCATTGAAGTCCCCGGCCACAATGGCCGGGGCGGGGGCGTATTTTTCTATACACCCCCTAATTTGCCCCAGTCTATCCTCAAATTCGGCGCGGTTGAGACTCGGGGCTAAGTAGACCCCGACCACGACCATGTCGTCCCACCTGACGGCTACATATCCGCCCCCTGCCTCCAAGTAGGTACAGGGAAGCGGGTTATCGGATCCTGTTCGCCGCCAGGTGATGGCGACCTCCGCATCCGAGCCGAACCGGGCCGCCGCCCAATGTGGATGACGAGGCGGCACCCAGTTCGGCTCTGATATTACTGCCAACCCGTAATCGCGCTCGGCGGCGTACAGGATCAGTAGATCCTGCGCCGCACGAGCACGATTTATATTTGCTTGCAGTAGTCTGTTGGACATGGGAGGGCTATTGTCTTCTCCCCCTCAGGCTTCGCAAGCCTCTCCATCTCGTGCGGCTCTTCTAGCATAGGAGCCGCTGTTGTTGCGGATTCTTCTTCTCCGGTTGGAGTCTCCGCGACAACCTCCATTCTCTCCTCCTGGGGGGGAACCGTGGTAGAAGGTTTTCTTGTTTCCTCCATGTTCCCCTCGCCTGCGGCAGCAACTGCTCTCCCCCTGACCTGGCCCTTGGGGAGGGTGTGCTGCGTCTCCTCCTCCACCTCCATTGGCGACCCGCCCCCCGGGGGAGCGGCGGCCTTGGAGGTGGATGGGGGGGGTGAAGCCGGCAGCGGCTTTGGTCGCGCCCCCCTTTCCCTTCTTCCTGTTGCGGGCAGGGAGCTCATGCCGGGCCCCCCACTCGGTGGTTCGCGGGGCGGCCCGATTCTGCACATAATATACAGTTGGCCGGAGCCTAGCAGGCTCCAGCCAAGTGTCCTCTCTGTCCACATCTGTAGCAGATGTCTGATCTGTCTGCATCACTGTTGCAGGCCGCCCGAACGTGCCCTCTCTGCATGCACCTAAAGCATCTTAGGGGCCGTTCGGGCAGCACCTCCGTTCTTTCCCTCGTCCAGCCGATTTTAAAAGTGCCTCCTCCTTTTACCACGGCATTGGCCGTTGTGAGTGGGCATCGAACCCATGCCGCACCGAGTCCATTATTGGCACCGCGGATCGGGCCCACCCTAATGTCCGTGGGGGAGCACCCCCCCTATATTGGCCAGAGTCGTCGCAATCTCCTCAGCGGAGACCGAGTCTATAATGTGACTCTCTATGTGACTTTATGTGACTTTCTATGATCTGACCCAGATCTCCGCCGTTTTCTGCGGTCTGGATATTAAAACTCCCTGCCTATCCGACAGGGCCTCCTTCATCTTGTCCGCCAGCAGGTTGGCCTTCTTCGCCCCTTCCGCTCCTGGAATTTCAAGGAGCAGAGTCCCTGTGCGCGCCCTCCTCGGCCGTATTTCATTTATATCTAGCTGTTCTAGGTCTATCCTTGCCCGGGCTAGCCGCATCGTCTCGGCTTTATCTCCTTCCGGGCATGTTATTTGTACGGCTGCCGTTCTTGGTGACTTCCTCACTTTTTGTGGAGCCGATGTTGTGGTCCCCCGTTGTTTCCCGTTTGTGGGTGCCTCCTTCGTTGTGGTTTTGCCTTTCGAGGCACCAGCCGCGATGAAGGCCGCAGTCGCCCGTGTGTTGTCTCGCGCGACCTGTGTGCCTTCCTTCCTCTTTCCCCTCTTCACTACCTCGGTCCACTGTGTGTGGCCTGAGTCCTGTGAGGCGGGGAGAGGGGGTGGGCGGAGGAGCTCCGGCCCGGGCCATTGGTCTGGTCACAGGGCCGGTAACTCTCACTCCGCTCTTTAAGAGTGGAGGGGAAGAGGCTGACGCAAGGGCGCGTCGCCTCGCCTCCTCCCTCCTTTTCTCCCTCCTCTTTTCTTTCTTCCTCTTCTTCCGCGCCTCGGATACCTTCTCTTTTTTGGATGGGACGGCATCCTTGGCGCTGGGGGAGGAGGAGGGCGCTGGATGTTTGTCCACTCTTTTCGCTGAGGGCGGGTGTCCTTCCCTTCTTCCGCTAAGGTGATCGATAACCATCGTTGTCACTTTCTTAATGACTTCTTCTATGGATGGGGTTCCCGTTGAGTTCGAGAAGCTCCATGTTGTTCCAATTCGGCTTTTTCGCTGGTTCCTCCTTCTTTCCTCCTTTCTTCTCCTCATTTTTCCTCTTGTACTCTTCCTTCTTAGCTGCCACCCTTTCTCTTATAAGGGCAGCTACCTTTAGTCCCGTTTTCCCCGTGGCGATCATTATATCGATAGGGCGATCTTCGATTATTTTGATTTTGCCCTTTAAGGCGGGGCGTACAATTAGATTTTTCTTAAGGTCCTCTTCCGTTAGGGTAACCTTTTTCGGAGGTACCATTTCTTCCTTTTTCTCCTTTTTCACTTTCGTGAGTTCTTCAATCGTTTTGTTTAATTCCCCTTTCGATTCCTGGCTGTTGTTGGTGTGGTGGGGTTCCTCCTCCACCTCCATTGGAGTCGTCGTCCCCCACCATCTCTCCTGCTCCTCCTTTATTTGCTGGAGCTCCCTCCTCAGTTCTTCTTTCGCCTTGTTCGCTTCTATTAGGAGATTTAAGTGAGCTTTGGCCTTACGCTTCTCCGCCTTCGCCTTTTGTCTTTCAGCAATCTCCGCAGTTTTCACTTTCTCGAGTAGGCTCTTTAACTTGGCTAGTTGTTCATCTGTGCTGCGTCGGTGGCTTCTCCATCTTCTCTCGGAGTCTTTTAATCTCCTCCGAATTATTTTCTTCCGTGGATCGATCCGCCCTCGTTCTCAAAACCTCGAGTACTCCGAGAGTTTTCTTAGCGGCTATCTTGAGGTCCTTTGATAGGTCTCCTTGAGATTTGAACTGGTCTTGCTTATACGCACAACCTCCGCCATATACTCCCTCGCAACGCTAGCGAGGTCCCCAGTTGGGTTCCTTTCGGCTTCTTCAATACACTCTTCCTCGTTTATTCTCGCGGCTTTAAGGACTTCCGCCGCCGAAAGCGCCCATTTCTTCTCTCTATCTAATCTTAGTGATTCCTCCTTAGCCTTATTAACTTTGTCCAGTGCCTCTTGTCTACGCACATAGGGGCCAGTTGTGGATGGTCGACCCTTTTTCCCGAACAGCTCTTGCCTTCTCTTTAGGATATTAGCTTTCGAGGTGTTGTTTTTGGAGGTGCCGGGCTTGCCTTCTTCATTTCCCGACACCATGGAGATAAGTGCCGATGGGAGTGAACGCGGTCCGTCCTTTTCTTCACAGCTGGAATCCAGCTCCTTGATCCAAGACATAAGTCGTGGAATGCGAGATCGTTTTTGTTTTTTCCCTCTTTCTGGGGGGGTGTTTTCCCCTTCGCTAGATTCCACGTAGCCTCTTTTGGTAGCGGCCTTCGCGGCTTCTCTTACAGCGACCTTCTACCTTTTCTTGCCCATAATGGCCTTCGTGTCGATAGTCTCGTCGTCGGAGCTGTCTTCCGACACGACGCCCCCTCCGCCACCCCTCAGTCGAAGAGGTGTGCACCTCTCTCTCCCTTCGTTCTGGCAACGCGATGGTAAGGTGCCATGCATGTTACCCTTCGCAGGCGCATTCGTGCTGTGGGCCCCTGCCGAGCAGACCCCAACACACCGGCGATCGCCAATTCATCCACGGTGCTCGCGGCCAACCGTGGATAGCCCGTCGCAGGATTCGCCGAAGCGCGACCTGAGGATGGCCGGGACTGTACCATCCTCCTGCCGCTGTCGGGTATCCGACCCCTCGGTCAAAGTATTATTAATCATCTCCATATCCATATTTGTTTATTGTGGTTTTTTTAACGGGTGGCCTTCCCGTGCGCCTGCCTCATCTTATGAATTATACAGGCCGACGGACCCAGACCCAGGAATATGTCCTGGCGGCTCCGTCGACCTGTTTGGGGGAGAGCGCGAGCCCCACCTCGGAAACGTCCGAGCGGCCCCGCGCACCCCCCCGCTCGGTGAGCAGGCTTGCCCACCGAGCCCTCGGGCCCCACCCGGGAATACGTCCCGGTGGCCCCGAGGCTCCCACGCTCGATGGGCACCAGACGTGGTACCCACCAGGTGGCCGGACCCTGCCTCGGAGATCCCCCAGAGCTCCCACGCCACGACAAGGCGTCTCACCATGTGGGAGTTGTAGGCGCCGTCACTAGCGTTCGAAATAATTATTAAGAGTACGCCTGGATCCTGTGCTCCCACAATTTGCGGGAGAGACGCATAGCGGAGTCGCGTGGACTCATTTGCGCGCCTCATTTTCTTGTTTTTGTATCGATGTGAGAGTTCCTATTATAGCGACTGGTACGTGTGGCGAGTCTCATCCGGGGCGAAGCGAGGAATGGACAGAAGAGGACGACCATCAAGAAGCTTGCAGGGATGACCTTCTGAGTGACCAAGCACACAGGTTGTATCGCCTCCTCCGCCCTCCCCGCCTAATCGAATTGTATTTATCTCAATTCTCTCAATTTGCAGCTGTCGTTGAGCCCAAAGGCTGCCGAGAGGACGAGTCCTCGAGAAGCCGAGAACCCGAAATCGAACGCAGGACCCGACAGTGGAGGCCGCTCAGAAGAAGGAGGCCATGAGGCGGATCCAAGAACGTCGGAAACGGTCTGCGGAAAACTCAAAAAAGCTGCCGCCTTAGCGATCTGTTATTTAAGTCGCGCGCCATGGGCCGCCGAGCGCGGTTTCGCGTGATTGGCCCTAAATTTGGGGCACCGCGTGAGCGATGACATCCAATAAAGAAACAATTCGTGGCACGTGAGTGTGAGCGACGGGGAGCGAGCTTCCTGCAGGACGATGGTGCCATCAATGTCGCTGTGGCCGTAAAAGAGTGCGTGTGTGCGAAAGGACGATCCGAGATGGAACACAGGAACCAAGGGCTATCGGATATCGTGCGAGAGGATCGAGGAGGACGTAAGCCAAGCACGTCACTTCGGTGAGACGAACCCATACAGTCGAGTCGTTCAATAAATTGAGTGGCGAGCGGTATTGTAGGCGAACTGCAACAGGCGAAGGTATTCATCCCATCGCCGGTGATTTTTCCCCACAAATTGGGAGATCATGGTCTTGAAGGTTCGGTTCGTGCGCTCGACGGGGTTGCAGTGCGGTGTCGTGCAATGTTCAATGTGGAACTCCCGGAGAAGTTCGGTCAATTGGGCGGACTTCAGCTGGGTACCATTATCTGAGATCGGGGCATCCGTCTCGGTGAATTATTTCTTCTGCAATAGCCCGTGTGACGGCCGGGATGGTGGCGCGTCGGAGTGGCTTCAACTCAATCCACTTGCTGAAGCGGTCCTGCATTACTAGCAGTCACACGTGTCTATTGGTGGACCGTGGCAACGGACCGATCAAATCCAGAGTGACCTGCTTCCAGGGTGCGGTGACTGGCGTTGTGTGGAGATTCCCTGCCGGTTTCGTTGGAGGCACTTTGTGAGCCAGGCAACTCGGGCACTGTCGGACGTATTGTGTAATGTCCTGGAAAATCCCTGGCCAATAAAATAGTCTGGCCATCCGAGCGATAGCCTTGGCCACCCCCAGGTGCCCGGCTGTGGGTCGTCGGGGTGCAGCTGCAGGATCTCCAGGCGTTTCTCCCTGGGCACGCACTGCTTCCACTGCTCGGTCAACCTCTCTAAAGTCTAGGTCGTGCAGCACGTGGCGATACAGTTTTCCATCTTGCAGGCGGAAGTCCGGGAAGTCGGCTGGTCGGTTTTTAACTCCCATTAGGACGCGGCGATACCATCCGCATTTCGGGTCGCTTATTGCGCTACATGTCTCTGGTTGTCGGGACAGCGCGCTGCTACTCGGTTGAGGCTCCCTTTTTGATACCGGACCTCGAAATAGTACTGTTGTAGTTCAAACAGTCATCTCCCTAGACGTCCGGATGGCTTCTCTAATTTTTGTAGCCAGCGCAAAGATTGATGGTCGATTACGACGGTGAAGGCGTAACCCTCTAGATACCCTCGCTTCTTCCGAATTCCCCAGACCACCGCAAGGCATTTCAGCTCCGTAGCACTATAGTTCCGTTCGACGTTATTTAAGATCCGGCTAGCGTAGGCTATGACCCTTTCGCCATCCTCTTGATGTTGGGTCAATTTTGCCCCGAATCCGTAGGAGCTGGCATCCGTCTGGAGCACAAATCGGCGTGTGAAATCCGGACAAGCGAGAACCGGAGCACTGGTCAAGGCCTCCTTGAGTTGCTGGAACGCTTTTTTTTGCTCTTCGCCCCAATTCCACTTGGCCTTCTTCCCGGTCAGTTTGGTGATCGGCGCCGCAACCGTAGAAAAATTAGGTACGAAGCGGTACCAGGAAGCCATCCCCAAGAATTGGCGTACCTTTTGCACGGAGGTCGGCGCGGGCCAGGTTGCCACTGCGCTAACCTTTTCTGGGTCGGATACCCTCTCGATCTATGATATGGCCCAGGTATCGTAATCGTTCCCGGCAGAAGAAACATTTCTCCTGGTTAAGCTGTAAATTGGCGTCTCGTAGTCGTTGAAACACCTCCGCCAGGTGCCGGAGGTGGTCCTCGAAGGTCTGATGATGATAATATCGTCTAAATAGACGAGTACATTGGGCTCCAACTACGGCCCCAGTATCCCGTCTAATAAGCGTTGGAAGGTGGCGAGAGCTGAGTGTAAGCCAAAAGGCATTACCCGGAACTGGAACAATCCTTTGCCAGGGACGGTAAAGGCCGTGACGGGGCGGCTCTCCGGATGAAGCGGAACTTGCCAATACCCGCTTTTTAAGTCCAAAGTGGATAAATATCGTGCTCTGCGTAATTTATCCAGTGTAGCGGTTGCTTGCGGGAGTGGATACGCGTCTTTCTCGCTAACCTCGTTAACCTTCCTGAAATCTACACAGAAGCGGTACGATCCGTCCTTCTTCTTCACCACGACAATGGATGAACTCCAGGCACTACGGGATGGTTCGATGACGCCATTTTCCAACATTTCCTCCATTTCATTGTTGATTACCGCTTGTATGGGTTCCGCGGTACCGCTGTTTAATCGGCTGATCAGTTTTCAGCCGAATACGATGCTGGAGTTTGTCAGTCGGTCCCACTACTTCCTCGAATTTGGTTAGTTCTTGGTCCAAGAAATCCCTCAGTCGCTGTTTCTCGTCGGGTGTTCGAGCCGATAGTCCGATGGAAAGCGTTTTGGTGGTCTGTACGTCGGTGACGTGTCTTTCTGGGGTTGGTGGTTTCAAGATGACTCCAATTTTCGCCCATAAATCTACCCCTATCAGGATCGAGGTCTTTAAGGAAGGCATCGTCAGGAACTCGTGCACCATTTCTCTGGCTCCAATCATGACGGGGAGCGTTACTGCGCCTAAAATTTCGGCGGAAGAATTGTTTGCCAGGTGTACCGTACGGGTTTTCTCCTGGATGCAGTATCCCAGTGCCTTGGCACGGTGGATCATCTCGTGATTGATAAAAGATCGCTCGGAGCCAGAATCCAGGAGCGCACTGTATGGTTGCTGCCGAAATTCTATCGTTATATGTGGCCGCGGCAGGTAGTTTACTGGGACTTTGTCGGGGACCAGGGGGCAGCGGCGTCTTCCCCGGCTCCTGTCGTGTTTCCCACGAACGGGTGGCAGTCTTTAGTAAGGACGCCATCCTTACCGCACCTGGAGCAAAATTTCTTAGGCGGTCTTTTGCAATCAAACCGCGTGTGGCCTCGCTGCTTGCATTTCCAGCAGCACTCTTCTCGGCAGTACGTTGCTGCAGCCACCGCGGATCCGGTGGTTTTCTTGTCGGAGTTCCGGAGTTCTCTACGCTGCTTCTCAATGGCCTCGTACTCCGCAGCTCGGGCCCTTAGTTCGCTGAAGCTGGAGATGTCATCGAGGCGTACGTACAGCTTGTACTCCGGATGCATATTCTCGTACGGTCTGTCTATCTGATCTTCCTGGGAGAAGCCTCCGGCTCGGCGCATATTCGTAAGCATGGCCGTAGCGTATTTGTGGAATAGCTCGTCTGGACGTTGCATACGGCCTTGGATTTCTCGCACCAATTGTACTCGGTATCGTCGTGGCACATATTGCTGTCGAAATTCTCGACTAAACTCCCAGGTAATCCAGGATGCTCGATTGTTGAAGTACCAGAGCAGAGATTCACCTCGGAATAACTCTGGTAAGCCCATCAGGAGCTGCTCGCCGGAAAATCCATACCCCTGTTGGAGTTCTTCTACCCTTTCCAGGAACGAGAAAGGGTCCTTCCCATCGACGTGACAGCCCCATTTTCGAATTTGGTTAATGACTTTTGCCATATTGGAGCGGGGGCTCTCCGCGTCGGGAACCGCTTCCCTGGTTGCTCGCGTTCCATATCTTCAGGTTCGGTCTTACTATCACTCGCGTAAGAATATTCGGGGTGCTGGGACGCAAAACTACTTAACCGATGTCGTAAAGTAGCAGTAGTACCCTCACTGCTTATACCAAGCCTTTCTAGTTCTTTAACAATTTGATCTTTTGTGAGATGATAAATCCAACTTCGAGTTGGAGACATTGAGGATAAATTGGTGTTTCACGGAGCAGGTTCCTGTTCGGGCGCCATATAACGTTTCGACATTCTCGATCGCTCGGATCGGCTCGCCGGAATCAGGGTTCGAGAAAGGATGAAACACTAATTTATTTTTGGTATAAAAATAAATACGTACTTTTATTTGATAAAGAAAAATAAATAAATTAGCTCGACTATGGTCAAACAGCAAGGGTTTACAAGAATGGAGCGTAAAATTGCTTAGATCGGAGTAATTAACGGAAAAGAGAACTTAACTTATCGCACGGGTCGCATTTAGACTTAATCATACTCTAAGAGGAACAATAAACATGAACGCTTATCCTAACGCAATCACTTATTCTACCGCAAATACCTATTCTAACTTAAATCTAACTTAAAGCTAAATCAACCGGGCCACACTGCGGCAGGAATCGACTAAGTTGGCGGTAGACGCATACGGACTCAAGGTTGGGTCCGGAGCTGGAAAGATTGTTACGGTTAGTTAACCCCGTTGTAGGCCCGGAGATATACGCCTCGGAGTAACACGCTCGCTTGTCACCGAAAACCCACGGTTGTGGACGGGAAATCGCAAACGCCCGGCGCAGGAAACCGAGAACACCCGGTCAGGGTAGCCGAGAACACTCGGCACGGGAACAGGAGGCCGAGAACGCCCGGCGCAGGAGACCAAGAACACCCGGTCAGGGTAGCCGAGAACACCCGGCACGGGAACAGGAGGCCGAGAACACCCGGCGCAGGAAACCGAGAACACCTGGTCAGGGAAGCCGAGAACTCCCGGCCTTGGTCAGAGCTTTGAGAACACCCGGAGCTCGGACCCGAGTGCCGTTTGGCCGTCGTGGTGCTCTATTTATACCCGCATTTCGCGAGATATTTTCCTCCACCCCTCGATAATTCGCAGCCGGCCGCGCCGTGAACTGGTATTCCGAAAGGGAGGGAACACAGAAAGACCGCGCGTGAATCGAAGTCGGCCGGGCTGCGTCAAGAGAGAGATGGAAGATCGGCGCGCGCGAATCGGAGCCGGCCGTGACGCGTCAAGAGAGAGATGAAAAGAAAGACCGCGCGCGAATCGGAGCCGACCGCGCCGCGTCAAGAGAGAGCTGGAAATAAAGAGACCGCGCAAGAATCGGAGCAATATTTACCTGAGTAACAGTCTACCGTTACAATATGATATTTTTTTATCAAAATGATAAACATAAAAATTTTTAGAATTATATTAAAGATATGAAATCTATTTTATGATATAAAGTATACAATACTATTCTGTAATACTTTACTTTTTTAAGTAATTTGAAAAAATTTATATGAATGAAATAGAATTATATAATATCTCACTTAAATTACAAACGAGATAATCCTCTTACTTATATCATCTCACTAAAGCAATAATTATAAATAAAGTAGATACATATTAAACGAAAATATTGATGTAGAATGGTGTTGTATTTTAAAAATATTACTTCGAAGAAGTCCAATTATATTATTGTAATATTAAAGCTTTATAAGAATGAAAGAAAATCTACATGTCTGATGTAGTTTTTACCAGATAGCAATTTAAATTCTCAACTATTCTTCAAATATTTTATTTTTTTGAGTATATTGAGTATATTTTTTGTAATTTTTCAAGAATTTATAAAACAATATAACAATATCTTAATCAAGAAATTATTAGCATTATGTTTAAAATTTAAAAAAAAATTTAAATTGAATTATTTCATTTTTATGACATTCTATTAGTGCATATGAAATGTCGGCTTTGTAAAGAAAAATATTAAAATAAGTATATAATATGTAATCAGATTACTTGGCTCCCCGAATAAATCCAAATTGAAGAAAGTTGCCAATGTGAGCCTCAGCGGATGTTG
Source organism: Cephalotes varians (assembly GCA_037157785.1). Classification (NCBI taxonomy): domain Eukaryota; kingdom Metazoa; phylum Arthropoda; class Insecta; order Hymenoptera; family Formicidae; genus Cephalotes; species Cephalotes varians. Next base: position 6,471 of record JANQDE010001161.1, on the reverse strand, counting down.
GAGCGTAAGGATTCAAATGATGATTCAAATTTGTTTAAAGCGTGTTTAATACAAACGTTTCGGCTCCTGGTTTGAGCCCTCCTCAGTGTACAATAATTAATACAATTAATAAATGTGTATCTCTAAGTGTCAGTCTCACTCCACAATGAATCTGTGTAATAAGTGGTTTACAAGAGAGTTAAAAAATGTCATAAATTAAAAATTTCTTATTATATATTGTTATTGACATAAAATAAATTTAGATAAAAAATTTTTTGATGAAAAAAAATTGAATTTGATAACTGTTGTATGTGTGGTCAATTGAGGATAGTGAGTCATATAATAAAATGTAAAATTTAATACCAGAACAATGTAAAAGTGTAAAATGAATAAATTGCTAAAAAGAATGGAATAAATAAGAGCCACTTACAGTTAACGATGGTGAGAGACAGACACGCTGAGTGAATATGTTGATGGTTCATATTCGACTGAGACAGAGTAACGTATTAAATCTAAATCGAACTGTCGACCTTCGCCGTCAGGACAATAACTGTAGACTGCTAAAGGTGGATACTCATATCAGAGGTGATCAATTAAATAATTCATTGTAAATGGGATGTAATAAATCCGTATCTTTTTTCAAATTTAAACTTTTTCTTTGTCTTTTTATGTGGATCATCTCGGATATAAGACGTTTACTATAATTTTTTTCCACATCCAACACCTCAACATTGTCCCAGTCAAATTCATGGTTAAATTCTAATCGATAGTCAGTTATAACTGAAGACTGAGGAGAGTTTCTCCTTATGTGATTGCGGTGTTCTCCGATTCTAGTATTTAAAGTTCTTTTCGTCTGCCCGACGTATGACGCATCGCAATCTTGACAATTAATCCTATAAACCACATTTTGACGAGAAGTTACTGGTAAAGGGTCTTTGTGCACTTTAATATATTTGTTTAACTTGTTGTAACAGGTAAAAGCAAGTTTACAAAATGAAATATTTTTGAAATATTGCATGAATTTTTTAGCTATTGGAAAGATATATGGGACGGTGAAGTATGTTTCTACAGGAGTATTATGCAAATTATTGGGTTGACTATGTTTATGAGGTTTTTGGTGAGAGAATATATGGAATAGTCGTTGTTTTATTGTCGTGAAAATTAATCTGATAGGGTATCCGTTGTCAATAAGTATTTTGATAATATATTCAAAATTTTTTCTATGAAATTCAGGATGGGAGAGCATGATTACTCTGTCTATCAAACTGATAATGGTGCCTTTCTTATGTGTATATGGGTGTTGAGAGTTATAGTTTAAGAAACGACCTGAAAACGTTGGTTTTTGGAACCAATCAAAAATTAAATAGCCATCTCTTTTTATCAGAGAGAGATCTAAAAAGTTTAATGTGTTTCCTCCTACCTCCACGATAAAGGATAATCGAGGATGGAAAGAGTTGAACATGTATAGAAGATTGTCTAAGGAAGTGTAAGGAGCAGCAAGAGCAATATCATCGACAAATCTATAGAAAAATGTAGGTTTGATGGTGAGTTTATTAAGAATGTCCGTTTCTAATCTCTGTAACACCAAATCTGCAACTATGGGGGAGAGAGGAGACCCCATGGGGGCTCCAAAAGTTTGTTTATAAAATTTATTGTTAAACATGAAAAATGTGGAATGTAAAATAAATTCAATGCAATTTAGGAATTCAGTTTTAGGAATACTGGTATGTTTTCCAATCAAGGACCACTTCTCATCCAAAATGTCAATGACTAAGTCAATTGGAACGTTCGTGAACAGAGAAATTACATCTAGAGAAACTAAAGCGCAATCATCCTGAATGTAAAGACCATTGAGTTTTTTAATCAAGTCATAACTGTTATTTATATGGTTGAACGGGCTCGGAATGCTATCATGTAAAATTCGTTGCAAGTATGTTGCCATATTGTGTAAAGGACTCCCAGAGGATGATACAATAATTCTCAAGGAAAGTCCTTCTTTATGTACTTTAGGTAGGCCGTACGCCCTCGGCAGAATGGGAGTAGATATGTTTAAATAATTATATGTCTGAATAGTAATGAATTTTGAATTGACCCAGCGTTTCAATATTTCTTTTAAATTCGTAAGTAATTTATTAATCGGATTACGTTGTAATTTTGAGTATGTATTAGAGTCAGATAAATTAGAGTCAGATAAAAGAAAAATATTAAATTTCATATTTTATAGGTAACGTTTGTTTATTAATCAAAATAGGCTCTACTTGCATCAATACATTTCTTCTAACAACTTTACAGGGCGTAAATCCTATTTTTAAAAAAAATTTGAGCTTTTTGATTCATCTCTGGAACGAAATTTTTTTAATCCATATTGAATGATTCGTTCATTAATTAATTACATTATTACCAGAGTTGCGAAAGTTATTTTTTAAAAGTAACTCGTTACTCATTAATGAGTTGAAAAAACAACTTATTACCGTTATTAGTTACCAATTCTGAAAAGTTTGTTACTGTTATCGTTACTTCTTAAGTAACTTTTTCCGTTACTTTTTCATTTATATATGATAAAAGGTCAAATTAAAAAATTAGATACTTTTTAAATGATGTTTGTTAAAATATTAATAAAAACAATATAATTGTTTACCTTAAATTTGCAGAAAAAAATTTAAAGAAAAAGCTTTAAAATGCTTATATAAATAACAAATTTTGGTTTTCATTAAATTGAGATTTTTTGGCATATTCGATTTTGTTTAAAAATTTTAATAGAATTTAAAAAACTCAAAATTGTTCTTAAAATGTACGCGGCAATAATTTGACTCTATGATTGGTTTGTAATATCTTATAACTTTAGTTAACCCATTAAGTCAGGAGATTATCTCTATTATTATATATAGCATCTTTTTCTGTTTTAAATCTTTATAATTCAGATCCTTTCCATTAAAATTTTTAGACCATAATTTATATATATAAATAAATATATATATATATATATATATAAAGAATTGTTTTTTCCGAAAATTTAGTTAGCGATGTATAGAAATTTCTGGAAAGAAAGATATAAAAGTCATAAAAAAATTATGACTTTTTCCTGATAAACATTCAATTAATAAATGATGATAATGATTTCTATCTTTTTGAGTAGAATAAATTTGATATAATTATTTGTTAATTATTTAAATAATCAACTTTATTAAAAATCGATTCAAGAAGGAAGAAGGAGGTAAAAGATGATAGAATTGTAAATTTTCTTAATTTTTTCATGCGTTTTATAAAGATTTATTGTTATAAAGATTGATAAAGGTTTATTGTTATAAAGAGATTTATAAAGATTTATTGTCATAAAGATTTTGAGACTAAAGTTTGTATCGCCGTAGGAGTGTAAAAATGTTAAAAAATTTTTTCAGATATTTTATCAATATCTTGAAAACTACAATTTGTATAGCTATAATTCTCTTCATTCCATATGATAGTGGGAGATTAAAACATGACTTGTATTTTTCATTCTTTATTAAGCTTAAAATTTATCAATTTTCAGCAATTTGAAGATTGAATTAAAAAGGGAAAAATTTCATCATATTTCTTCGAATTATTTTTGATTGTTATGATTTTAATTCAACTTTTTCCGTTTATTCTTTATAATTTATAGTGTGTTATAATATATAGTGATATTAGGAAGAAGAGACAAATTATAGTCTTGAGATTTTCAAGATATTGAATTCACAAATTTCTTTTTTATTTTATTTTTTTTAACTCCTATGTAAAGAATTTTTCCTCTTATCCCCTTAATTTTAACTATACTAGATCACTCAAATAATAACTATATTGATTTATATACCCAAAATGTTAAACTATCATTTATTAATTAAATATTTGTTAGTAAAAGAATGTCAATAAGGAGCTACTTACTGTTTTATTTTCAACTCTTATATTTTTTTCAGACATCACTGTCAAGATTCGGAAAGAACAATTCTTTTTTTCCCCTGAATATCAATTGCAGTTTAAAAATTGTAATTAAAACTGAGTCTTTGGGAATTTAAAACGATCTGAAATATAACAACGGTATGAATACTAGTTAAAGACTGATGACTGATTACACAGAAATTATATTACAAATAAATTCAAAATGTACAAAATAATGATAAAAATAATTGTTAAATTTGTTACCATTACTAAAAAAATGTAATTACTTTACTGTTACAGTTACGTAAAAAAATATAAACGCCAAAAATCCGTTATAAAAAAAAATTACTATAATGACATTACAAGTAAATGCATTACTTCTCAACTCTGATTGTCACCACAAACTCTGTTGATGTTGCGAACTGCCGCAACCGCACTATTTCCGAATTTAAATTTATATCGAATAATAATGCGTTTTACTGATACACATATTGGTGTTCAAAGAATAATATTACGAGTATATACGACTTCACAAAACCTTCTTAAAAAATTACCTTCTTAAAAAAAAGTAAAAAACACGACAAGTTTACGTGTTGGTTGAAGGAAATATTGCTGTTCTAATCCAAATGGTAGTAGCTTTAATTTATTCTAACCCAATGATAGTAGCTCTAATTTCTTTTAAAAAATATTATCTCATAAAATTGCGTAACTTAACTCAATTCAAATAATATTTATCTAACCCGTGATTATTACTCAACCCAGATAATATGTATATCATTTGTACAAAAGATATGAAATCAATAAGAAGCGCCAAGTTTCATCTCATTCATCTCGACAGTTATTAAATTCCACGCGCAGTTCAAAGAAAAAACTGTTGTATCAAACCCAAGTGATATTATCTTTAATTTAAAAAGAATAAAATCTAATCTACTATTTGTATAATATTACTCAATCCAAATAATATGTATATCATTTGTATAAAAGATTTGAAATCAATAAATGGCGCCAAGTTTCATCCTATTATCTCGACAGCTAAATACATAATTGCTATTAAAAAATAAAATCAAGTGGAACGTAAAAATCCGAGTGATAGATCTTTGTGATAGTATCTTATTTATGGGTCTTTTCATTCCAACCCAAATGCTTGTAGTTTTTAATGGTTCGAATTGAATAAAAGATTTAATTACAAAGAATTAAAGAGGTAACAATACAAAATGAAAAAATTTAATTTCAATAAAAAAAATTTTTATGTAAAAAAACTTGGCACTGTTAAACTTTGAAATAAAAACGAGGAATTTAAAAAGAATTTCTTGCATTGTAGTATATTATCAAAGCGAATATACAGAATAGGTTTAAGATATTTAATAYATAAGTTTATRTTTARTACATAAACTTTGTTTTTATTCAATGTAACGTTTGCATTAAATTTATTGTTACATAAATGTCTTGTTGTTTACCTTATTAAGTCTTGCAGCGCCAATTTTTTTACATAAAAATTTTTTTTATTTAAATTAAATTTTTTCATTTTGTATTGTTACCTCTTTAATTCTTAATTAAATTCGTAATTAAATCTTTTATTCAATTCGAACTGTTAAAAACTACAAGCATTTGGGTTGGAATGAAAAGACCCATAAATAAGATACTATCACAAAGATATTATCACTCGGATTTTTACATTCCACTTGAATTTTATTTTTTAATAGCAATTATGTATTTAGCTGTCGAGGTAATAGGATGAAACTTGGCGCCATTTATTRATTTCAAATCTTTTATACAAATGATATACATATTATTTTGGACTGAGTAATATTATACAAATATATAATAGATTAGATTTTATTCTTTTTAAATTAAAGATAATATCACTTGGGTTTGATACAACAGTTTTTTCTTTGAACTGCGTGTGGAATTTAATAATTGTCGGGATAATGAGATGAAACTTGGTGCTTCTTATTGATTTCATATCTTTTGTACAAATGATGTATATATTATCTGGGTCGAGTAATAACCAAGGGTTAGATAAATATTATTTGAAGTGAGTTAAGTAACGCAATTTTATGAGATAATATTTTTTAAAAGAAATTAGAGCTACTATGGGTTAGAATAAATTAAAGCTACTACCATTTGGGTTAGAACAGTAATATTTCCTCCAACCAACGCGTAAACTTGTCGCGTTTTTTAAAAAGATAATTTTTTAAGAAAGTTTTGTGAAGATATTGAATACATCAAACAAGAGACAGGCCAAATTTGGTCACAGCTAGATCTTGGTGCTTAATTATATTTAAATATGTATTAAACATCATTTCAGTCATTTAAACTGCGCGCTCGGTGATTATCGATTTGGTAAAGACGTCTGCCCCGGAAAGTCAGAAGGTCCTAGGTTCAAACCTTGGCTGACAAGGGGAGTGCACGACGTGCCCCTCACCGATTCAAACGAGGATTTTTTTATGTATAGTACCTAATTAGAAACAAGTTCTGTTAAAGCGAGAGAACGCGCTTCTCAAGCATTCGTCTGAAAAAAAATGTTGAAGATTTGCCAGCACTTCTTAAGACGTTGCAAAGAAGCATTATCGAAGCGCCCCGGTGGTTGGTAGCGTT
>JANQDE010000117.1:419830-436423 GCA_037157785.1 Cephalotes varians | reverse complement strand
GCAATATACAGGGTCGGGCGTAACAGTATATACACTGCGACGATGCTGTTCCTCGGGACCGCCGAATCCCGAGGAGGCACGCCCAATTTATACACAATTAACGGTATCACTTAAAATGAGATGCTCAGTAAAGGTATCAGGTAACGGAATCAAAACGGTAGTCACTATTCCAAATAGTCGGTAACTGAATCCAGGCTAATTGCAAGTCGGTAGATGTTCGGTAACAGATTCAGTACGAAATCCGGTGATTCCGATCAAACAATACTTAAAGAATGGACGCCAGGCGCGAACAATCGTGCCACTCACAGATATTCCTTAACTTCCCAATAGTCCTCTAAGATACCCAGCCGCACCTCGCTCAGTGTGGTGTAGAGGGGCGGGATTCTTTCATTTCCTGACAGAAGGCTCGGGAGGAGAGGCAACAATAAGAATAATAGACGTGAATAAAATAAAAGTAACAAAAATATATTTAATGATAGACAATCACGGATGACAGGATAGTAATACGCGCACGCTGCGCGGAATTTTCCAATCGAAGCGGAATTACAATGACGATTTCCCAACGATTCTGCCGTGCGGAGATCGTGCAACGCGAACAATATACGTGAGATAATTACATCGAGATAAACGTAAATAACAGTCTGGCGCGACTGTAACGACAAAACGGTAACGCGTTAACTCCCTAATAGGTATAGTAACGGCAAGACGGTAACGGTAACGCTTACAGAATCCCCGACTTTACAATCAAGATAAAGCGGTAACCGGCAATGCGTTAACGAGATGTTAGGTTCCATCACAACTATACACCGTAACGCAATACTCAAATAAAACGCTACGAAAACGGTAAACAAAACGATAAACTAAACGATAAACGATAGACGATACGCGAGACTGTCGGTGGCGGTATATCCGGGAGGGACCTCCCTGCGCGGTATTCTAAGCCTCTCCCTCGAGAAATCGGGATCTGTAGGCCTCACCCTTGTCACGTGATTTCCGGGATCCTGAAGGGATCCCGTAATTCCCGGGACCGTTCTTCCGGCCGCTGACGCACGATACGGATTCTTAGGTGAGGCCCCGGCCCGAGTGAGAGCTAGCGATCACCTGAGTGGCAGCTTACAATAAGTCGTTGTCCTCGTCGGATCCTGGGTCGGGGATGCGTCCTTTCCTCTCTGTACTCTGGCTCACCGAACCTGGCTCGCCGCTGTCGCTCGTCCCAGGCCCCTCGTCTCTCGCGCAGATCCTTTGCGCACATCGTCCTTCCGGCTGTTACCGGCGCCCTCGATCGGTTTATCGATGATTCCGGGCATAGTCCCAAATGTCCTCCGCCTGCGGGAATCTGCCTGCTCCGTGAGCCGATAATGTAGGGATCCACGTCCATTACTTAAGATTTACTGCTTGGGGTCGGATCGGCCCGGCTGGCCAAGGCTCGCATCCGCCCTCGGTCTTCCTTTGCACCGCTGAATCCTCCTTCCGTTCCGCGGCACGGGGAGATTCGCAGGTTCTGGCTCCCTGGCGGCTGTGTGGAGTTTGAAGCTCCTGACTCTGAAGAATGTAAAGGTTGAGCCTCGACGATCCGAATACCAGACGAAGGAGCCGGACTCTGCGGACAAGCGGCGGCACTCCCGGGCATGTCCTCACTCGTGATTCCCAGATCCTGATTGTCGATCCTCTCCGAATATACATCTTCAATCTGCCGACCACTCAGGCTACCGCTCCGTATTCCTAAGTAACTTAAATAAAAAATATAGAATCTCGCTCTAAGCGGAGGTGGGGAAGATCGCGCTCTCCCAGATAGGGAAAGTACGATCCCCGAGATTCCCCCCCGGTCGGACAAGAGCCCTTGTGACGAGGCGCCCAAGGGCGTCACGTCACAACACATATATATTGCAGAAATATAAAAAGGTATAATCTTATATGATTAGAAAAGAAAAGCGTTAAGGTTAAGGGCAAGAAGGCATAATAAAAGAATGCACAAGCAACAATAAACTCAATAACTATTTGTGAACCGCGACTACTACAAATATTATTCAATTTATTATTAATTATTAACTATCGATTCACCATTAACAAATTATTACAATTAACGAATTGTAATAACTTCACAATCAATAAATTATTACAAGTGCTTGCCTATGCATTCTTCGATCACTCGATAAGTTAAGCAGAACAATATTATAAGAGAAAAGTTAAAATATCATATTCCATGCATATACATCGAAATAATCAAGATCTTCTTGTAATATTCGACCATGAGTGGCGCCTGTTAGCCCACGTTGCAATTGACCACTAGCCACTCACAGATCTTGAACAGTAGATCTAGAACAGGAAAGCCTCTAGGCACCGGCTGCTGTGAGTGGTTGGTCAATCGCAACGATGATATTTTAAGAAAACTTATATGAAATATTTAAATGGTGGTAATACTTTTGAACTTAACCTACAAATACGTAAACAACATTTATAAATCTTTCAAAATGTTACAAACAGCGACTTGTAGCCACGTGCGCATGCGTAAAAAAAAAATCTACACGCATCATTCCAACAAAAATTTTACACGGTGTAACACAGTGCAATTTAGCGTGTCCTAGTTGGAAAACGCCCATTAATTTAAATATGTCCGTCTAAATAGAGTATATTAGAGTGGCGCCCGTTTGGCCACGTTGCCCATCAGCCACTCACAACGCTTGAACAATAAAAAACCTCTAGGCACCGGCTGCTGTGAGTGGCTGTGGTCAATTGCAACATGAGCAAACAGGACGCTCTCGTATATTAACTTACATCGAATTATGTTTATGTTCTCACGGATCGATTTCCAAGAACTCTTGTCATGCCAAAACGCAACCACCCTTTGTTTCCGCCACTGTACATAAAGACGCAGCTCGAGAGTCAGTCTTTCTTTCGCCGTGGATCTTTCATCAGTCAAGTAGTCATTCACAAAAAGTCTTTCTTTCGCGAAAGGTCTTTCGCCGCAGATCTTTCGTCAATAATCGTTCACAAAGAGTCTTTCGCAAAAAGTTTTTTGCCGCGGAGTTTTCGACAAGTTCTTTTGTCAAGTCTTTTATCAAGCATTTGTCAGTCATTCGTTATACAGTATTCATGATTCATTATTCACTCAGTATTCGTTTAATCACAGTGTTATTTTGAATTTCGACTCTTCAATACTTACAACTAGAGTCAGAAGACGTATTCAAGTCGGCAAAGCAGCCTGCTCGCCAATCGATTGAACATGATTGGTTCTTGCTTATAGATCCAACCAATCATATTAAATCGTTCGGCGAGCAGGCAAGCTGCTTCGTCCGCTGCTCGAGCTTCACTCTTACGTCAATCCACTGTAAGCGACGTCATTGGTCAAATCAGAGCCATAAATTATACATATATTAGACGAGCAGCTTGAAATTCTCCCAAAATCAACGCTAAATGTACGTGATTCAACTTGCTGCATTCCCAAGGGAGCGTCCCGTTTGACCACGGTCCCGATTGACCATAGCCACTCACAGCAGCCGGTGCCTAGAGGCTTTCCCCTGTTCAAGCGCTGTGAGTGGCTGGTGGTCAATCGGGACGTGGCCAAACGGACCTCACTCCATTCCCAATCATTCAAATGATAGAAATTCTTGCTGAAAATATAAATGATTAAATGTTAACTATCAAGATACTAAAACATTGTTAAACTATTCGTGATTTTGCTTGATTAAATAAAGAATAAGTTGATAAGATCCACACAGCATACTTTATCCTGAGGATATCTCAAATTATCCCAGATTGACAAAAGCGATCCCACGGATATTCTAATGAGAAACATTCGGGATATCTGAAAAAGATATTGTAGGATATCGTAAAATTTCAAGGTGTCATAAAATGTTCTATTAATATCTTACGATATCCTATCATATTCAAATATATCCACAGAACACAGAGAGACGTTCTAAGAATATACTCAAAACATCTTTAGAACATCTCTTAGTGAACTATGTTGTGTGGGATTCTACCATATATCCTTTAGCTTTGTATAGTACCAAGTAATGATATATTTTACAATTGGCAGCTTATTTCTCGCACGTAACGCGTTATGTATCATAAATATTAATTATTTCATGATCAATTATATTATTATATAATATATAAATAAAAAATGCTGAAAAAGGAAAATATATTTTTTTATTAACTGGAAATATTATTTTATAAATTTTATAAATTCTTTAATCCATTAGCAACAAAGGATATATATATTATACGCTGCATAAAGTAGTTTCCCAAAACTTGTTAGGCGTGGATAGGGCAAACAAACCAATTAACACACTTATAGTCGAGAAATAATCTTGAATATACTGATTTATTTAATATAGAAACATGTAACAATGCGACTGTTGCTCAACTTCCCCAGAGAGACGTCAGGATTAAAACAGAATTTTAACATAACAATAGTGACGCCCTCTCGTAACTTCTCTTTCTAATCAGTCCATCGGTAATCCAGAACATTATCATCCTGTCTCAACTGCTCCTACAATATACACTGTTCAGATAGATCAAATATAACTATATCGATAAAAGCAATGTCCCACAATCCGCCTCCTTGGTTTTATCGATCCTTGATTCTCATAAACATCCTAGTATGCTTTAACAGGGTTGGTGCACTTAAAGGTTTTGTCAGGCAATCCGCCGTCATATCAATGTTTGAGACATGACTTACATGAATACGTTCTCTTTAACAGCTTTTCGAATAAAGTGACAATTTTTGTTCATTAGTTTAGATTTCGTCTTGAAACTCCCGCCGTTTGCCAATCTAACAGCATTCAGATTGTCACATTTTAATTCTCTCGTCATCTTCCCCGACAGTCCAATTTCGCGTAGTAGTCTGGAAGTCCACACTATCACCTTCCAGGATGGCCTCTAGCTCTCTTTCTGTTGAAGATAATGCTACCATTGATTGCTTTCTACTTCTCCAGTGGATCAGATCTCCATTTCTGTATATTAACACCCCAGTAAATGATTTCGCATTCTGTGTTCTATCCCACGATGCATCCGCATTCAATTCGATTGGTCTGGTTTTTCCTTCCAAACTCCAAGCAATAATCAATCGTTCCTTTCAAATATCGCAAGATTCTTTTTAGTGCGGACATATGCATAACCCTTGGATCACTGTTGAATTGCGACAGACAACTCAGTGCAAAAGATAGATCTGGCCTAGTGTGCACGCTCAAATACATAAGTCGTCCTATTAACTCTTAATAAATTCCAGCATCGATACGTTCACTCCTTTCACATGCTTCCATCTTGATGTTTACATTTATCGGTGATGTCACAGTCTTCCATTCCATATATTCCAAGTAGTTTCTTGATGTACTCCTTCTGATGCACGTATAATTTTCCATCTTCTTGGATCACTTGCATGCCCAGTACTGTCTCAGCTTCTCCCAAATCCTTCAGGTCTATGAATTGTTTTATTTCTTCTATATACCCTTTCTTAAATTCATTATCGCTTAATGCTGTAACCATATCATCCACGTGAACTCCGCAATATAAAAATTTATTCTTCTCTTTTGCATAAAACAGGCATGGGTCTTCTTTCGATTGTTTCAATCCGCATTTTATTAATCTTTCAGTTAGACACTCATTCCAACACTTTCCGGCCTGTTTAAGACCATATATGCTTCTTCTCAATCTGCATTTCTTCTTTATTTCCTCGAAGTCCCTCGGGTATTTCCATAAAAATTTCTTCTTTCAGCTTCCCATGTAAAAACGCTGTTTTCACATCATAGATCCTCATTTTTCTGTTTTCCTGCGCACTTATGCTGAAAAGCAACCTTATGGTTTCTGTTCGGACTACAGGTGCAAAGGTTTCCGTATAATCTTCTCTAGGACGTTGTCCACATCCCAACGTAACTAATCTAGCTTTGTACCTTCTCTGTCTTGTGCCCGGATCTTCCCTTATGTTGAATATCCATTTACACTTAATTACTCTTTTGCCTTTAGGACGTGGCACGATGTCTCATACTTCATGTTCTTCCATTGATTTCAATTCTTCATTTATAGCTCGTCTCCAACATTCCCAGTCATTCGATTCTTTTGCTTCTCTTATCGTTTTGGGGATTTCTTCGTCTCTAACCAACATTGCTAAGTGTTGATTTTTTATTTTCTCTGATCTTCTAATGTTCTCCTTTTTTTGCTGTTTTTCCTTTTCTTCTCGCATTAGCTGTTTCCGTACTTCCATCACAGATTTTGTGGTTCCTCTTGGCCTTCCTCTGCTTTTAGTGTCATCCAGTCGTACTGGAACATCCTCGACTTCTGTCACATCATCTTCATTATCATCATTTGTCTCTTCTCCATCTATTTCTTCCATAACTGCGTCTTCATAATTGCTATTTTCATCTTCAGTTCTTCCATCTTCCTTATCTTCACCTTCCTTTCTTCTTTCCTCCTTTTTCCATCTTTTGCCTCCAATCCTAAGATTATCAATTCTTCCCTCTTGATCTTCCTTTTTCTCGATACTTAGTAGTTTCATCAAATTTTACATCGCAGTCCGCCTTTATTTTTCCTGTTTCGGGAACGTATACCCTGTATGTATTGTTCGTCGCATATCCCACGAATATCCCTTTAGTAACCTTTGTATCAAATTTCTTTCTTCGCTCTTCTTTATTCAACAAATATGCAATACAGCCAAATCTTCTTAGGTATCCCACATTCGGTTTTCTGCTATTTCATTTTTCATATGGAGTCTTCCCATGTATCGTCGATTTGCTTCTATTTTTGATGTGCGCGGCCGTACACACCGCTTCAGCCCAAAAATCCAATGGCATCTTCGAGTCTGCTAACATTGTCCTCGTCATCTCGATAATGGACCTGTTTGCTCTCTCTATCACTCCGTTGCATTGTGGTGTTCTTGCTGGACTAAATTCATGTTTAATTCCTTTTCCTTCAAGCCAGTTCTGCAAATCTTTTTGTATAAATTCTCCTCCGTTATCCGATCTTATTGCCTTTAACTTCAGTTCGAATTGATTCTCTTTTAGTACAATCAGATTTTTTAATTTTTCAGCTGCATCTCGTTTCTCCCTCAACAACTCAACAAATATCACTCTCGAGTAATCGTCTACAATTGTGAATATGTACCTTTTACCTCCTCGTGATGTCGGTGTTATAGGCCCAATCAAATCCACATGCCATAACTCTAGGATTCGAGTAGTCTTTCTACCTGCAGTTTTGCGATGAGATTTTTTGCACATCTTTCCTTCTACGCACGGCTCATACTGTCTCTTCTCTTTGTTCGCTTGGGTCATTCCTATCACAAGATCTTCCTATTTCATCTCTTCAACGATCCTTTTGTTCGCATGTCCAAATCTCTTGTGCCAAATATCAATGTCTTTCGTTGCGGTTGCTGTTTCATTTCTCACAATCGATGACTTCACATAGTATGCATTTTCCTCTCGTACTGCTGTCATTTTTATTTCTTTGTTTTTGTAAATGATAGCTCCATGTTTATCGAATTTTACACTGTATCCATGATCAGTTATCTTTGCCACCGATAACAAATTTGTGTTAATCTCAGGTACATACAATACATTTCTTAGTCGTACTCTTTTTTCACTACATTGTATTATCACATTGTATCTCACCTCGGGCCTTTGAAGTTAGTTTCTTCCCTTCTTTGTCTGCTAGGCAAATATCTCCTTCTTCTTTCACTAAATTTTCAAATATGAATTTGCTGTTCGTCATATATATGACTTGTCGCGCCTGAATCTAATAGCCACATTTGATCTTGAGAGTCATCATGCATTGTCTTGTTTCCTTTTTTTATCACTTTGTATTATATTTGCATGCATTGTATCTCTTACCGACAACACTGCTTCATCCGAGGTTTTTAATGTAACCTCATTATTCCCATAACCTCGTCTTTTTCCTCTGTCTCTCGAGATTCTCTTAAATCCTCTTCCTTGCAATGAACCTTTTTTTGGTTCGTTACAATTAGCTGCTATATGGTTGAATCCTTGACAATTGAAGCATTTTTGTTTATTGCGACATTCACTTGACGTGTGACCCTTCAATCCGCAGTTGTAGCACATCACATTATTTCTTGATTTCTCTCTCGCTTTTCTTACGCACTCATCTTTTGAAATTTTTTCCTCGTTCCGCTTGTCTCTTCTCAATTCTTCCTGTTTTAACGCGTATCGTATATCATTGATGATTATCTCTCTTTGAGTTTCCAATACTCTCATTTTGATCAAATTCTGATCTTAACCCTCTGATGATATACAGTCTTAGTTCGTAATCTTCTATGTTTCTCCCGAGCTGCACACATTGATTTTTCAAGGCTTCTGCTCTATTCACATAGGTATCTACGCTCTCATCCTTTTTCATTCGCAAATTTGTCAATTCGCTTAATGATCGAGCTTTTAATTATTCCGTCTCCGCTGCCATGTTATTTTTGATTAAATTCCACAGTTTATCAACACTTTTTTCGTGACTGTATTGTAATAAAATCGACTGTCTATTCCGAATTAGAATCAGAGTTCTTTATTATAATCGATTCTCCGGTTCGTGAGTAACCGCGACGACGAATTTCCGACTGACTCGCAATTTATATTGGAATAGGAGTATGATTTGGTGCTAGGAACTTGCAACAGTTTAACACAAGAAAGATACTTTATTTGCTGCTTGATACAAGCACACAGGCACAACGACCGACTAAATATCCGACGATATTATATGAATACGGCTCCGAAGTAAAAGACTCGGATCGGAGCACCGACTGACGACTCGACTAATGACTTCCGCCTCGGATGATCTCCCGACGACGAGTGATCCGCATTGATCCGGGCGGAAGATCGATTGTTCGATGGATGATTCCAGGTTGCTCCGGAATATTCCTATCATTACGTTATTTCCGGAGCAGCGCGTGGTCTGCTCCGAAATTGAGCGGTGACAGCGCGCAGGATCGTGTCACTTAACGCTGCCGTGGCGCCATCCATCGATCGAACAATTGAATTCCTTTCAGTTCGGCCAGTCTGACTTTACTTCGTCCCGAAGTTGAAAATAGACTGAAATTATCAATTACGTAGCTTCATACGCTTAATATTTACAGTGTTATATGTATTATTTTTTTTCAAAAGTAACAAATTGATCTTACGCTATTTTATACTAATCAATGCGCTATTTGAACATCAAACCTTAATCCTACTTACATCTAATAATGAAACACAGCCTTAACGTGACAACTTAATATTACATTATTATTATATTCCAATACTATTATATCTTACCCTACCCAACACCATGAAATGAATAACCAATGCAATACCTAAGAATGAAATCTCGAGAATACATATCGTGATTACGGTTCTGGCGGACGGACCGGTTTCACCCAAAACTTCAGTTTGTCTGACGAGAGTATCGAATTATATGGCCTAGAATTAATATTGAACCCTGGGATGTCTCGGACGACATATCTATTATTGCCTAATGACTTATGGATTTCATACGGCCCTTTATATTTTGCCTTAATTTTGGTACTCTCGCCAGGCTTAGCGCGCGTATCTCTAATTAATACGTAATCGCCTTCTTTATACAATGTGGGCTTACGCGAATGAGCGTCTCGGTACGCTTTGTTATATTGACGTATCATGTCAGTGGCTGAGTCTGCAATTTCTCGCGCTTTGGCTCTCTCGTCTTCGAGAACTTGTTCGATCTCGCTTAATTGCTTAGTGAGAGAGGCAAAGTCGTAATCATCGTGATTTCTCATTTCGTAACCCAACATGAGCTTGGACGGAGTAGACTTAATCACCGAGTGATACATGTTATTGACAACGTATTGAATAGTATTTAATTTTCCTTTCCATTCGCTCGCATCAGAACATAATTTAGTCAATGAGCTTTTGATGAACCGATTAACTCGCTCGACCAATCCGTTGGCCCACGGGGACGCAACCGCGACCTTCCGGTGCTTGATCCGTGAGCTGTCTACGAATTTTTCGAAATCTAGTGAGGTAAAGGCAGTGCCTCTATCTGTCACGAGATTAGTCGGATTATCAAAAGTTGAGAAGACATTATCCAAATGATTTATGACTTCTTTAGAAGTTGTCGAATGCGTGGGAAATAACCACGTGAAACGTGTGAAGGCATCAATTATTACCAGAACATTTTAAACTTATCGCGCGTTTCTTGTAGTGGTCTAAGTGCAAAGTTTCCATCGGAGATTTCGGCGCAGCATAGAGAGAAGACTCTCCTTCGTAACGATTGGTCGAATCATCGGCCATTATACAAACAAAACAATTCTCCACGTAACTATAAATTTTTTTCCTCATCGAGGGGAACCAGTATGTTTGAGCGATGCCTTCATACGTCTTCACCCGGCCAACGTGAGCCATATTATCGTGGTATGTGCGCAACAATGTGTGTACCATCGCGTCTGGTACGACAAATTTTAAATTGTCATGATCCCTACGATAAACGAGGCCGTTAACCAACGAAAATTTTTCATCATCGCAAAATTCTAATTTGTTAGCAATTTCTTGTATCTGGGGGTCGGCCAGTTGTCGTAACTCGAGCTCGCGTTCCAAGGGGACTTCCTTGACATATGCCAAGCTACGGCTTAACGCGTCTACGTGTTTCATCTTGTCGCCCGGCCTATGCGCCATTCTGAAGTCGTAATTTTGAAGCGCTAGTGTCCAACGGGCGATACGAGGGTTAAGATTAGCTTTCGTTACCGCAAAAACTAAAGCGTTACAATCGGTAACTACCGTGAATTTAATTCCATATAAGTATACGTGAAAACGTTCTGTGGCTCGAACTATGGCGAGCATTTCAAGCTCAAAACTGTGATAGCGTGTTTCGGCATCGTTGGTCGCTTGGCTAAAGTAAGCGACCACCGACCATGGATCGTTGTTCCGTTTTTGAAAGAGTATAGCCCCGATGTCCGATGCGCACGCATCAGTATGCAGTTCGGTATCCGCGGCCGGATCGTATAAGCTTAAGACCGGTTCCTTGATAAGCTCTTCCTTGAGCGTATTGAATGCACGGACGCATATTAAATGCAAACTGAGCGTTCTTACACAAGAGACTATAGAGAGGTTTGGCCTTCAACGCAAAATCCTTTATAAATTTCCTGAAATAACTAGTCAGACCAAGAAAACGCTGAACCTCTACCGCATTAACCGGCTGTTTATAATTTTTTAATGCTTCGGTGTGCCGGGGGCTCAAGGTTATTCCTTTACGCGAAATAATATACCCTAAGAACTCTATACGCTTTTTCAGAAACTGATACTTGTCGAAATTCAAGCTAAAACCGTATTTCTTAAAGGGACGAGGACGTCCCTTAATGTCAACAAATTCTCTTCGACGGTTCTGGAAGGAATTAGCACGTCGTCAATATAAATAATTACTCTATCCTCCCGGATTAGCGGTTGCAAGACTTGTAACAACCGTTTTTGAAATTCGGCGGGGGCTTCCGCGTAACCGAAGGGAAGATATTTGAACTCAAATTGCCCGTCAGGCGTAGCAAACGCGAAGTACTTGGTGCACTCGTCTGCCACTCTAATCTGATGAAAGCTATCCTTTAAGTCTAATAAAGTGAATACTGATTTATCGTAAAGTCGAGCCAAACAATCCTCGATTATTGGAAACGGAAACTTTTGTTTGTGAATTCGATTATTCAACGGGCGGAGATCCACGCATAATCTCAACCGTCCGTCTTTTTTCCTAACCGGAACTACTCGCGCGCAATAGGGAGACACGCTCGGTTTAATGATCCCTCTCTCGAGAAGATCATCGGTTATTTTCCTTAACTCTACCCGCTCACTATGTGCAAAACGCCTCGGCGCGAAAGCATAGACCGACTCGTCCTTCAGACGGACCGACACGGTGTATTTATCGTTTACTGGCTCGATAACGCTTTGGTCGACCTCGTTTATCATTTGAACTAATCGTTGTTTCGTTTCGGCATCGAAATCAATATCGGAACGGTCAAGTTGACCTTCCAACTTCGTAAATGTATTATCGCTAACGTACAGAGGTAACTCGGCGAAGAGGCTCAAATTATTATTATTCCCTTCGCCTTCATGATCGCGAAATCGAAATATTACAGTAAGATTCTGTGTACTGAGAAAGTCACGTCCCAAAATAAGATCATGTGGAAAAGCTTGATCTTTAATCACAAACAAGGACATTTCGAAACATCTATGTTTCAAAACCGACAATGTAAATTTCAGTTTAACCGTACCAAGAATTTCCAACGGTATATCTTTAATGTTAACAAATTTTCTAACTGTTGGACGTAACTCTCTCTCAAAATATTCATTAAACAATAAATATACTGAATACTTAATAAACGAAACGGCGCTTCCTGTGTCCAGTAAGGCGACGAGATCACAGGGCTGTCCTTGGAGAGAATCCACCTGGACTGATGATTGGCTGAGCTCCAAGTTGTCCTCGGTGACGTCCGCGACGAAGGCGATCGGTTCCGCCGAAATGCCGTCCTCTGTGACGGCTGCCGGGGTTGAGGTAGTCCGTGGCTGGGCCGGCTGGTTCCGGTTCTTTTCCTTAACGGCCGGGCAATCGTATTGCCGATGACCCGTTTTTTGCAGAAGAAGCACTTTAATTCTTTTCGGCAGTCTTGATGTGTGTGGCCAGCACCTCCACAATTGCGACACGGCTTACTTTTGCTTTTGTGAACGTTTCCGGGTTTTCTTTCAGTCTCAATGCAGCCTTCCGCAATGTTACGCATTCTATCCACAAAGTCCTCGACTGTTTCGGTAGAAAGGGAGAGAGCTGCCGCTCTCACCGGTGCGGACACAATTCCACCAATTAACACGTGAATTACATCCCGCGGGGGCAAGTCTAAGCCGTGTATTAATGAGAGTTTGGCTAACACGTATTGGTCGAATGATTCTCTATGCACTTGCCACTTTCTTGACTCCACTTTCTGCATCGTCTTGAAAAACGGGATTTTCTTATCGAACATCTTGATGAGTTCTCTTTTTAGGCACGTCCATGATTCATTCGACGGCCCTTCTTGGAGGTCGTACCATTGTCTGGCGTTTTTCACCAGTTTACTTGAAGCTGTTAATAGGGTCATGGCATCGGACGCCCCGTGGATTAGGGCGACCTTATCCACCCTTTTCGTCCAAATATTAACGTTATCCGAATCCAGCCCTCCGAACTCTGGAATCTGAGTTGCAAGCCACTTAGTTGCATTCGCGTTGAGGAAGGTATCATTATTCCTCTGAGTAACCACCGTCAACGGCGACACCCGATCCAAATTTTCCAACGGTAACGGGTGCTCGACAAGTAGTTCCTCCCGTGGTACCGCGGGTGGCTCAACCGCTTCCGTCCGTGGGGCTTCTCCGCCCACCGGGTTAATCCTTTCTATTAGGTCCCGTAGGAACTGTTGTTGTTTGAGCATCAAATGCTGTTGCATTTGTAAGAGTGATTGGCGGAAAGTTTCCGCCGTCAGCGGCGTACTTGCGCTAGCGGGGCGCTCCTCCTGAGAAGAGGCCCGTGACGCCGCGTCGGAGCATTCCTGCTCTCCTTCCAACGGTCTTTGTCGGGTACGTGGCATGTTGAATTCCGACAGGGCCAAATTCTAATCGTTTGTTCTTTCCCGGGAAAGTGATTCCCACTACTCGGGATCACTTTCAAATTAACACGTTTCACTCACTGCTACTGCGACCTAACGACCGGTAGACCTGTTCCGACACCGACTGAGATAGCGTGTACTCCGAATCCCACTTCTGAGAAATTGTAATAAAATCGACTGTCTATTCCGAATTAGAATCAGAGTTCTTTATTATAATCGATTCCCCGGTTCGTGAGTAACCGCGACGACGAATTTCCGACTGACTCGCAATTTATATTGGAGTAGGAGTATGATTTGGTGCTAGGAACTTGCAACAGTTTAACACAAGAAAGATACTTTATTTGCTGCTTGATACAAGCACACAGGCACAACGACTAAATATCCGACGATATTATATGAATACGGCTCCGGAGTAAAAGACTCGGACCGGAGCACCGACGACTCGACTAATGATTTCCGCCTCGGATGATCTCCCGACGACGAGTGATCCGCATTGATCCGGGCGGAAGATCGATTGTTCGATGGATGATTCCAGGTTGCTCCGGAATATTCCTATCATTACGTTATTTCCGGAGCAGCGCGTGGTCTGCTCCGAAATTGAGCGGTGACAGCGCGCAGGATCGTGTCACTTAACGCTGCCGTGGCGCCATCCATCGATCGAACAATTGAATTCCTTTCAGTATTTAAGCAACTGTGCTTTGCTCCTTGTGCTGATCATCATTGTTCGCGCAGCGTAATTGTCGTCATCCCAGTCATTCCACTGCTTGAATTTCCCATTGTAATTTTCAACACCTTCTTCAGGTTTCTCAGATGGCTTCACATTTTTCACTTTTTTCCAAAGCTTCTTAGCTCTTAGGATTCTCTCGATTTTTTCACTCCAGAGGAAATAATTAGTATTGTCGAGCGGTTCCACGCTCGTAAGAATCCACTGCTCTGCCATCTTGAAAAAGCAGCATCTTGTTCTTCTTCTCGTTTCTCGCAAGAAAAATTTCTCGATGGCCCCAAAGAACACTTTTCAACCACGGCACTCTGCTAGCATTTTTGTTAGGCGTGAGGCAAACAAACCAATTAATATACTTAGTCGAGAAATAATCTTGAATATACTGATTTATTTAATATAGAAACATGTAACAACGCGACCGTTGCTCAATTTCCCCAGAGAGACGGATCAAACCCCTTTCAGACAGATCAAACATAACTATATCGATAAAAGCAATGTCCCACAAAACTGATACAGCACACAGCAAAAGTTTGCAAATAAAGAGTGCCAGAGTTAAGACTAAAAATAAAGAATGTCATAATTATTATTGGCATATAAACGATTGTGTGCCAATTGAGATGTATCCTACAATTAAATTTAATTAACTTAAATGACGTCTAAGATAAACTACATTCGAAAAAATAGAATACAATGTATTTGTGTCATTGTGATTTGCGGATTGCATTAATTTTTAATAGAAAAAATAAATACAAAAAAAATATTACAAAGATTTTTATTGTATTAAATGTTATATTAAGAGTACAAATTACAAATATTTGATAAATTTCTTTTCGACCGATATATGAAAACATCAAATAATTTAAAACACGGCCAAATACGGTCAAAGCTAGGTGTCAGTGCTCAATAATAATTCTATTTTTATTTAAATTAAACTATAATCTAGTACATTCAAACTACGCGCCGAACACAGCCGGTCATATAACGCAGCATTTTTAAAAACTGTAAAGAACTTATTGCGAAAAATAAAAATGCTCATTAACATCATGTATTAATTTGACGATCAAATTCATTTGTGACTTTATTTCTATTCTAGTTTAGAACTGTGTTATATGATCGGCGGTGTTCGGCGCGTAGTTTGAATGTACTAGATTATAGTTTAATTTAAATAAAAATAGAATTATTATTGAGCACTGACACCTAGCTTTGACCATATTTGGCCGTGTTTTAAATTATTTGATGTTACAAATATTTGGCATATCATTTAAAATAATTCATTTTTATTATGTAATAATGGAACAATAACATATTTCTGACTTCCATATGGTATTTTAAAATATTTCTATTTCGTCCGTAAAATCTCACACATGTGGACACTTCATCCTACATCCTCTAGATATCCGTTGGATAACTGAGACCATTCAGGATCTTATGTTATTGCGATCCCAAAATGATATCCGTGGACATTCATGGGATAAAGTATGCTGTGTGGGATTCGATTGATCAATCAGAAGATAGAATTTTATAAATTAATCAAAAAATGCTTCGAAGTATTCGTAGCGTCAAGTGGACCGCAGCCTAAATTGTATAAATAGTAGTAAAAGGTGGAATTTTGTTTTCATATTACACATTGTAGTAGAACTCTAGTATTACTAATGAGAACTGTTTCTAAAATTGATCATATGTGTCGTTGTTTGGGGAGGGAACTTTAGAGGAGGGAGTGCCGTACTAGGTTCGCGAACACGACATATCTTCATTTGGTTTTTTGAGATAAAAAATGTGGAACTTTTTTTATTTTTATATTTTATATATTTTATAAGGAACTGTAGAACTATGAAGAGTGCTACTGGAACTGTTATAATTTTTTTTGTATTAATGGAATGTCGTGCTAACTTCACAGATTCAAATCACAATTAGATATTCTTACATATAAGCAAAAATATAAGCAAAAATATAAGCAACAATATAAGTAAAAATATTGTAATTTTAAAATTTTCTTGATTTGATTGAACTTATATTAATGCAGTAATATTTGCATGCTAAAATTCTTACCGTGAAGAATTTTCGTATTCGCTGTGATAAATGTATTGTAGCCTATGCCTACATATATATATACATATATAAATATACATATACAGGGTGGACCATCTGAAGTGATCCAGTCAAATATCTCGAAAACTAGTAGGGATAAGGAAAAATGTTTCGTATGAAAAGTTTAGGGTTACAAGGGGGAAGTATGGTACTGACCTTGAAAAATCCTTGGAATGTCATTTTGAAGGTCATTCAGGGGTCACGATGGTTTTTTTAAATGGAACCC
>JANQDE010000117.1:372822-418750 GCA_037157785.1 Cephalotes varians | reverse complement strand
GACTGGATCACTTCAGATGGTCCACCCTGTATAAAATCATTATATCTTACTTTTTTGAAAAAAACATAAGTAAATTACACACACGCACGCACGCACACTGTAGGCTGCATTCTACTTGACGCTCGCAACGCTCTTGGAATCATCGCATTCTTATTGTTTATTAAATGGTAAATAAAAACAAATGATATCTGCACCTATAGCATGTACATACATGTGCGTTCTGGGCGTACGCACATTTCTATATTTAAGATTGCTTTGAAAGTACAGTCTTAATATATCATAATCACAGAATCGTATCAGCATTTTAAAACAGTCTTAAAGAAGAGCTAAAAAACTGAATCTGAATATCGATCTGCATTTCTGTCGAATCAGCATTCATCGTTCAAGGTTGTACTAGGTTTGTAATGAAAGTGGTTATAACGAAAGTGAAAGAAAAAAAATCTTTTTGCAAAAGCAAAAGTGAATGCAGATGCAAAAGTAAAAGATCTTGTTTGTTTTTGAATCCGGATAAAGCCCATTTTATGTACTGCATTATTGGGATGTGAGCTATCGCACTATGCGCAAACGGAACCCACTTTTATCACACTTATTTATTTAATTATTATAATTTATCACACAGCAGTTTACTTGCATTCATTTGTTTTCAATAAACACATTTAAACTCTAAAATCTAAAATGTCTCTAAATCGGCAAATCAATAAATGAAACATAAACTATATTCCCCTGCCCTCCAGTGCCCTCGGCAAAGCTGTAAATTTCGCGGGGACAGTCAAAATCTTTCGTTAAAACTTTTGCATAATTAATTGTGATAGCAAAAGCGAAAGCGAGAGTCTAAAATGGTGCGTAAGTCTCGCTTTCGCATATGCCTAGATTGTACATACACCATCCCGCTGGCCCATTTCACAGCAATGTATAATACGAATGCTCGAATTTATTAACTGAAAGATCTCTTAGAAATCTCTTCAGAATTTTCATTTATAATGTTGCAAAATGTTATATTGCACGAAAATTTTAAATATAATTTAAATATAATTTTAAATATTACATTTTAATTAAAATAATTGCAGAAATATTGCAACTGCAATATTTCAAAATAGATGGTCTCAGGGACATTACAAATATGATAATACACAATTGAGACATTGAAATATCTTTGTAACATAACTGAAATCTGTGTTATCAAGAAAAACAATCATGGCGTGCAATTTACAGAACTGAAAAATATATTTAAAAATTTATATGAAAATATTATTAAATACCAAAATTCGCTTCGAATAAGGGTATTTTTCTTCTTAATTGTGTTATCTCCTTAATTGTTTTAATTTATATTTTATCTACATTTAATCTATATTTTAATTTACATTTTCGAAAAAACCAAGAGGGATAACTATCTCTCCTTGTTCTTCCATTTCACGTGCCAAAGCACGTAATACATTTGATTACACTTTATTAAATTCAATCATTTAATCTTTTCGTTATGAAGACATTGAATTTTTTTTGTCGCTGAAAATAACTCTAAAGCGATGACTTTAAATCCGATTCACATTCAAAACGCTTATAAGCATCATTTATCCTTATTTAACCTTTTTCATATAAACAGCCTTGACAGCACAAAATATTAAAGTTATGCCTAAAAGTTATCTTTTTTAAATCATCATTTCAATAAAGCGAAAAGATGTCTATAAGATCTTTTAGTTTTGTCTAAAAGACAACTTAAAAAAGACATCTTTTCGTCATTTTTTTATAGTTGTCTTTTTAGCAAGGCAAAAAGTCAATTAAAAGATATTTCTTCATCTTTTCGAAAAGATAACATACAAAAGATAAAGTCGCTTATCCAAGAACAGAATGTGGCATCGTCACTAGATAGACGCGATGTAATTACATTTCTCGTAAATAAAAACTATACAGGATAGAATAATAGTTGCAACATTATGAGATCTTCCACCCATGTTGTAACGAAATAATTTTTTTGAAGGCGGAGTCCCCAAAATAGGTGCATTCCGTGACGAAATAAATGAGATGTATTTTGATAGTACGATTTCTTAATTAGTTTTGAAAATTAATTTAGAGATCTGATATTCTTGGAAATTATATATAATAATATAATCTTAATATAATCCTAATATAATTTAATTAAGCCTAATATAATCTAATTTTACATAATTAAGACGACGAAAAGATGTTCAAAATTAGTCATCTTTTAGTCATCATATGAATGAGACTATAAGATGACTAGCAGTGGGACATCTGTCGTCTATTAATCATCTTTTTGTCGACTATATTCTCTCATTAAAAGACATTTTTATAATAATTTGACATTTTTTAGTTGTCTTTTAGACTTGGTGTCTGGGGGGGGAGAGGGGGTATTTCGAGTCCGATCGATTTTTGTGTCCATGGAAGTTTCTCGTAACTTCCAAAAGTCATTTATTCCTTATTCTCTCCTAAACCCTAGTAGCACAATTTATTGGTGCAATATTGGCCCAATATATTCCCAATATTTAGCCAATGAATATATATTTGAAATATGTTGGACCAACATTGCGCCAATGAATTGTGCTACTAGGGAAAAATCTTCGCAGTAAGGGAGATCTTTGTGTAATAGAAAGACCAAAACCATCAATTTTTCTGCGAACAATACCGAATTAATTTTTGTGTCGGACTCCAGTGACTCCCATTTATACTGAACGTCGACCTTTTTGCGCGAAGCGCGCGTCTGTGATGTCTAGTTTGTTAAAAAATGCACTTTTATTCGATTTTTCCTTTTTGCCCCTTATTAAAAACCTCTTATTTTCATGTGCAAATAATTATACTTTTGAAGAATTTGGAGTGCCCATATTTTTTTTTTTTAAAAGCTTTACTTAAACTAGAAAACCTTAGAGTCATTTTTCTAAATGCATTTATTATAAAAAGTTTCAATTTTTTAAAATCAATCCATATAAAACTTTTCGTAGGTATCTCAAAAATATTTTATCTAAAAATATTTCATCTAAAAAGTGAAACATTTCATAAAAGTCGCGAAATATGTCTACATTATTTCTGAGACAGCTCTGTAATAGCAAAATGCGTGATTCTTGCACTTGAAATCTTATTGAAAGAATGCTGAAAAGTTACCAGGAAAAATCTGCAACGTTTCTAAAATATTGTCAAAAGATTTTTGTAGTAGCTGATCAGAGTTCTGAATTTTTACCAAAATACATTTACTTTCATCTTGAAATCTAAGCACACATATTTCCGTAAGCAGAAAGACATAAGTAATAACCAAATTAACATTTTTAATTTGCTATTACTCATGTTATTGCCTTACATTCTCGAATGTGAATTGACCGATTCGCTTACTGCTTATGTCTTATTGCTTATGTTTTTCTGTATCATGGGTTTAATTTTAAGACTTGATTTCAAGGAATCATTTTATTAAAACACATAAAAAATCTGATCATGCTATGCCTTTTATTTTGTATAGTTTTTCATTTACATAAGAAAGAAATAAGAATTCCGTCGCATCCGTCTTGTACAGCGATGTAGCGTCCTGTTCAACTAAAAATTTTAATTAACTAAGGCGCCAAGCGGTCAAAGCTAAGTCTTCGTGCTGAAATTTCTTATGTGAATTTGTATACATATCTCAAGTTTAACTGCACGCCGAATAAATTTTCGGTCTTAAAACACAGTCTTAAGATGAATAAGGATAGTAAATCACACTATTAAATTGATAATCAATTTAATAATAACGATGCTTGAACCCATACAGCACCGAAGCTTCCAGGAATATTTCAGAAACGTTGCAACATTGCAAGTTGCAATGTAATGTTGCAAAGACGTTTTAGAGACATACAATATCAATATTTCGTCGAAATGTTTTAGCAATGTTGCAGAAGTATATAATAACTAATAATATTATAAAATTCTCATATTTTTTATAGTATGTTTAATTTTAGTATATTATCAGAAACACTTCTGAATAGCTATTAACNTAGTATGTTTAATTTTAGTATATTATCAGAAACATTTCTGAATAGCTATTAACAAACATATGTGTGCGTGCGTGCGTGCGCGCGCGCGCGTGTGTGTGTGTGTGTGTGTGTGTGTTGTATCACATATATTTGTAAAATGTATAAACAAACAAAAAAAAACAAATACACGAAGAGATAGTGACGTTTATCAAGTTCGACGAGGTTTTATATTTCGTTTCTAATCGATCCTTGTCGACTTCTCTTTATCTATACATCTCTAAGAGCATAAGACATAAAAATAAATACAAATTTAAAGAAAGAAGGCTGTTATTATCTAAAAGTAAAATGCAATATATATATAATAAAATAAAATAGCGATATTACTTGGACAAGAGAAAATTGTGTAATAATTTCTATATAAAACCAACAATTTATTTATATTTGTTAAATAAATAATATTTTAATAAATTTATTTAAATTATTAAAATTATATAAATTTATTAAAATTTATTTATATTTTTTAAATATATGCAAGATACTTCAATTTTAATAAATAAACTTTGAAAATATATAAAGATATCCAAGATACGAAAATAAACTCATGTACTTGCGTAAATTCACAATCTTTTTACATTCGAATATCTGATTGTGAGTTTCCAGTGCAAAAAGATTATAAACTTACACAATTTTGCAACAAGTTTATTTTCATCTCTCTTGGATGTCTTTATATATTATCAAACTTTATCTATCAAATTTAAAGCATTTTGCATATTTGTGCAATGCATTTTAATATTACAAATATATTGCACTGTAACATTACTGTAATCTTACATTGTAATATTTTTGAAGGCGGACATTTCAACGTTGCCGTAAGCTTGCAATAACATTGCAGAAATATTTCGTAACTATCACGCAATATTACAATGTTTCAATGTAAGGTTTATGCAATGTTTCTGCAATCTTTCGGTGCTGTATGGGAACAGGCATCTCAATTCCTTACTCCCCCCGAATATTGTAAAGAATTTGTTGCGAAAAATAACACCTCAGGAATCGAACCTGGAACCTCTCGACTTTCCGGGGCGACCTTCTCGACCACTGAGGCATGTAGTGATATTCTTCGCAACAATTGGCGATGATAATGAGAACGCACGTTAAGACGCGCTTGTTAGCATTGTTATTATTAAATTGATTATCAATTTAATAGTGTGATTTACTATCCTTGTTCATCTTAAGACTGTGTTTTAAGACCGAAAATTTATTCGGCACACAGTTGAACTTGAGATATGTATACAAATTCACATAAGAAATTTCAGCACGAAGACCTAGCTTTGACCGCTTGGCGCCTTAGTTAATTAATTGTTGTGTTTTCACATATCGGTCATGAGTCTATTCTCGTTTAAAAATTTTAAGTTTACATGAAAGGTTTCAAAAACATTTCTGTTACAATATGACATATTGCAGAATTCTTTCAGAATAGTTACACATGGAATGTGAAAAGTTGAAATCATTTTGAAGGCTTTTTGCAATAATCAGTGCTATATGAGGAATAAGGCTTTTACTCAATTAACCTTTGATTAATTATTGATAATTACATTATATTACATTTTATCTTTTTCCAAAATAAAGTACAAACATTTATTCTACAAACTTGAAAATATATTCATAAATTTTTATAAATTTTTTGAACCATTTTAAATGAAATAGTAGACGGACTCGAAATATCTCTGTTTGTATGGATAAAATGCCGCTTTTGATATGATATTGTAAGGATTAGTAGATTTGTTTTTCTTGCTTACACCTAGTGTAAAGTGTACTAAGTGTACGAAGTGTAAGCAAAAAGAACGTAGCTAATAGTTGCTTTCCATTTTCACACAAGTGATACTGAGTCTAAATCCACACAACACGGGTGACTGTTTGCTGACAGTTAGTCGACTTGAAAAGTCATCTTACTGTCAACTTTTAGTCAACTTGGAAAGTCAACTGTCAGTCAACTATATTTGAGACATTCGTCAACTATTAGTCAAATATAAGTCGACATTCTACTTTTTAAAAGTTGACTCTTGACTTCTCTAGTCAACTTATAGTCAACTTTCAGTCGACTTCGTGTTGTGTGGGAAGTTATATGAGTATTTTATACTCAGATAATGACGTCATTACTTGCTTATTTTAATGACAAAGTTATCGCGTAACAACATAGGTTTATAATTTCACTTTTAATGTGAGTTAACAAGACTCGGTAAAGCACACGGTCTCGAACTTGTGCAGATTGTAGGTAAAAACTCAGTTGAATCTCACTTGTGAGAATGAAAAGGAACGTGCATTGAACTGAGTTCTGACGTCATAAGTGAGATTTATCTGAGTTTTGGTGTAAATGGAAAACAACTAATATTTCATAAACAGTAGAAATGATGCTTAAGCGCTTTAAGCATGAATCCACGGTCTAAAATGAGTCAAAATATTCGATTTATCGATATTAAAGTATGTCTTTTACATTGTACAATTTAATTACTGTGCTTTAATTATGTATCGCATTTTCAGTAGCCCTTGTTTACTTTAATATTTATTTGAAATTTCGAGAGTTCATTGGAAGTTATTTCTTTTTTTATTTTGAAAATATCGACCTTTCGATATTTTCAATACATCATAGAAGTTGTTTGTTGGAATCACTTAGGGCGCGGGCACGCGCGTCCGGTGGCGCCGTCGGCGGCGCGACGGAGTACCTTAGTGGCAGGCAAGATGGCCGAACAGTGGTGATGGGTCGTGGTATGCACCGTTGGTGGATTCGCGATCACGGCGCAGCGCGGATGGCCTAGCGATGGCCGAGTACAACATTGACATCGGCAAGCTCCCAGAGGACGTGCGGGAGAAACTCGCCGAGTTAGACCTCGAACTATCCGAAGGTGAGTGACCATTTTCTTTTGACTTCGGTCAACGCAATGCCGATCATTCACCGCCTCTTGCGACGAATTTCGTTCGCTCTGTCTTTCTCTCTCTCTCTCACACACACGAACACACACACACACACATTCTGATTCACTCCGTATTACACCGAGATAGAAGCCCTCGTTTGTTGATAAAATCGATAACCTTATGGCTATCTCCGTTTCTTGCAGAAATCCCTTGAATAAACCCTTGCTGTTTTTTCAGGGATTCGCGACGTTAGTCTTACAAATCAGGAAACTATATTATTTATACATTATTTAAGTTTGTTAAACAAGTTATATCAAAAACAGGAGAATCGCGAAAATGCGATGCGAGGAACAAACTTAAAATTTAAAATTTGTCTGATGAGTATGATATCTATTGTAGCATTCCAAAATGTAGCATTCGTTTACGTAGTCCTCATTTTTTTATTTCTAAAAATCACAATGGCCGTCCATCTTTTTCAGTTAACAGAGAAATCCTCCTCGTCATGTCCGCACTCTGATTTTAGTTGCTATTTTATTCATGATTGTCTCATAATACATTGATTGACAATGTTACGTATAGCTTAGCTCTTTGAATTAAAGCGGTGTTGATCAAGATTATCAAATGTCAATTTTTGAATACAGAGAATATATAGCTAGTTGAATAATGAGACAAAATTTTTGTCTGTTACGTTTTAATGCTTGGAAAAATTCTTATTCCAAGAAATTAAAGAAAGTTTTTTGCATGCATGCATTTTGCATTTTTATTCGTTAAATATTGTGTAGCATCTGCGCGCGACTTTCAATTATTTTAAAATCATAGCTCGTATTGATATGAGTTGTATAAAGTCTATTCTTTGTCGCTGTACTGGACTGCACTAAAATTTTTTTCTCGCTTTCGTCAAACTTCAAATATATATTTTATTTTTAAGCACAACAAATGTTCAGCTACAAAGAATAGTTTTATGAATGTCGCGTCACGTCGTTAAAAATTGACTCGTGTCACGTCACAAAATTACACTAACACAGACGTTGTTAATGTTCGAGGCTTTTCTTTCTACGAACGAGCTGTAAGATGCTTTGCATTTTTATTTGATAAATGTTGTGCACTGTCCACACACGATTTCTTCATACGCTTTCAATTGTCCGAAAATCTTAGCTCGCATCAATGTAAATGTTTCATTGTGTCATGTCGTAAAAAATTGCACTGACGTAATATCATTAGACGTTATATCACAAGATTACAACGCGTATCTTGATATTCGCTTTTCCTTCAATGAGCAAACTGTAATTCATTCGAGAATGTGGTTATTTATATATTCATAGTTACAACTATTGTAAGGAGGAAATGATCGGTTTTTCAAGTCCCAAACAGCAAGTATTTGTTAGAAAATTTTTGTCCTTTGCACGCGTAGATTTGATGACATATTTAACGTAATGGATAATTAGAAGGACCAGTCATGGATTAGTTAAGAAATGTCGTGTATTTTGTAAATCTCATTACATATTAATTATGTACGAATTAATTAGATTAAATAGATTATTAATTAGAGATTATATAGGAACTTGAAATTATTAACAAAGCATTAGTTTGGTAATATTGCTTTAACAAATTAAATATGTATATATAAAGCATTTTTGAGATCTGTTCGTATTTTTTGTATTTTAGGAATAGCTGAAAATATTAAAAAATATGTTTCTTTATCTTTGAATAATAATTACTTAGTTTAACCCCTATAATAAAAAATTCAAAGCTGTTTCCCTCGAAAAAATAAAGGCTTAAATATAAAAGACTTAGATATTGAGTTTCTTTAGAGGAAAGTTTCTTTCTTTAGAAGAGAGTTTCTTTCTTTTGCCCTCTAGGAGGTAATCCTTTCAAAGGAAACTATCTTTTGTTCAAAAAGTACTTGGAATTGTTAAATAAAATACAAATTAATATTTATTGGACACATGCTTCGCGCGCGCTATTTACTTACTCTTTTAATTATCACAATAAATTTCAATAGAGGGTTAATGAGCCAAAGACAGATATCAATGTCAAATATAAAGTTTGTAATTAATTTAATAAACAATAATAGAATCGCTCGCAAACGTTTCGACCTTGTATATGGTCAACATGACTCATTAGCCCTTTATTGAAATTTATTGTGATTTTATATTATTGAGCCCTAAACTTATTTCATCTTTTAATTATTTTTGCTTAAATAAATTTGCTTGAATAAATGCAATTTATATTACACTGTTACTATTACACTATTAATCCCTTGACAACTGTCAAAATAAGCAATGACAGTACTTCGCTCACGAAGTAAGCGCAGCAAGAAAATCAACCGACATCGCGGAAAAGCAACAATAATACTTCGATATATGCGATTATTGATGTACATGCCTTTTTTAGAAGTTGGATAAATTTATTTTATCCTCTCCCAAATAATCCCCATTTTTTGCAAAGCACATTTTCCAACCCATTGCCTCTATTCATTCTTCAAAATCTACTTTTTCGATGAAGATATGATCTTCAGCTCTTTCAGCGAATTTTTTTTACAGCCTATATCGATTTAAAACGCTTTCCACGAAATAGTAATTTAAGTTTTGGGAACTTAACTTAGGAACTTAGGAAAAACTTAACTTAGGAAAAAGTTACAGGGAACTAAATCTGGCAAATATGATGCTGAGAAATGATATTTGTTAAGTTTTTGACCTAAAAGTTACGTACTAGCATTGATGTATAAGATGATGCATTATCGTAATGCAAAATCCATGAATTGTCTTTTCATAAATCCGGCCGTTTTCAAGTGCTTTAGCACAAGAAATTCGTTGAAAATACAAAATTTGAGGCAAATTTTTTGTTTTTGATTTTTTGATATTATAAAAATCGCCAAAGGTCGACTAACATAAGCAGCTGCCGTAAACAAATTAATTCGTACACCGCACTGAAAGTCGAGTACAATTGTGCTAACTTAGTGACAAAAAGAAATTTTGTTTTTGTTCATTTAAATAGACAATTCCGGGTAAAATTCCTTTTTGAGCAGGGCTGGAAAAAATTATGATTTAAAAAAAAATAAAAAAAATTGGATTTTTTTTATTTAAATCGGATTTTTTTAAATTTAAATTAAATTATTGTTTGAGTTAATTATTTTTAGTAATAAGAAAATAATTAAATTTTATTACAAAATAATAAACATGATTTTCTTTTTTCACTAAGCTTACTAACTTTAATTTATTGTAAATAATCAATGATTTCAAATCACTATAGGATATCAATTCAAAAGTAAAAATCGTTAATTTTAAATTAATTTTTACCAATAACTCTTATGAATAAAATAAAACTTATTTTTTAATGAATATATTTGAATATTTAAATTTATACATAATGGTTTATTCACGAAGATAAACGCATACAAATATAAAAATATAAAATATAAAAACTTAGCTGTCTTCTTGTTTCCTAACGATTTCTAAGTTTCAAAAAACAAGAACCGAAAAAAGAAACAAAGAAGTCACAGTACGTAGCAATCTCGGAGGCACTAATATATAATTATATGTCCATATATGTTTATATATCCTTCTTTCTTTTGTAAAATTACTACATATTTCTAATTGCAGAGCCAGTATTGTGCATAATTAAATCATAATGAAAATTAACAATTAAAATTTTAATTAAATTCGCGATTTAAACTGATTGATTTTAATAAATTGATTTAAATCATTCCATCCCTGGCAAAAAGTAAATCTGAAAAAAATTGGGCTTAATAGAACACTGTTAGATGAACATTTTACCATTTCTTTACAATTGTGTTAGTTTGAGTAAAAAATACAAGCACGAGTACAAATATGAGTTATTTTTGAAATTTGATTACCTGCTATATTGAGAAGGGACAAGATAACAAATTTGAACTTGCACACAAATTTTTTTTTAATAAAATCTTTCAATAAGGTATTCATTCCCTTCTCTCGTCATTTAAAATGTTTAAATTATTTTTCACCTATCTCTCTTTTTTGAAGGAAAATTTTTTCGATAAGAGACATAAAGGAACATCCTCTCGAAATAAAGGAACATGTGTTTCGATATTCTTCCATATTTTTAGTTGTTCATATAGAAGAGAGAATAAGAATCGTTCATACAAATTCATATTCTAGATTTGAAAATATAGAGAAACAGATTTTAGAGATACTCTGCGCGCGCGCACATGCACACGCGCACGCAAAAACACACACACATCCTCTTTTTCTCCATCAATAGAAACTTATATTGGTTATTATAATGGTTAGAAAATATTGAACGCTTGAATCGAGAGAGTCAGTGTCTTATTCAATTATGTTACGAATTTTACATGACAATTTAACATTTTTTAAAATTCTTTATTCCGTGATTATTGATACGCAATCATGATAGTTGACAGATCATCGAATATGAAGATTTTCTTTGCGGTGCTTACGAATGAACATCAATTAATCATTAAGGTCATTACGGCCTCGCGAGTTCAAGCCGCATAACTTGCAAGAGACAAGTTCGACGGTTGAACGAACGAAGAAAATACAATTTCTTAGTCAAGTTAGCACGTGGCACTGGTGTAACGTAAGCTGTTGCTCTCTCTCTCTCTCTCTCTCTCTTACGCTGTCTAGCTGTAAATAAGACTTAAAAGTCAGCGGCATCGTGTATTCACATTAATAAAGACGAAACGACTCTATTGCGCGCATTGCACAGCTCAAACTCGTGTTACATGTTTTCATTTTTATTACAGTATTGCACATGCTTCTGATAATACATTATTTATTTATTGATGAGACTAATCTTTTGGCACAAAATAAGTAATAAGTACGCAATATTTCGAGAACATAATAACAAAGAAAAAAGTTATAACTTAATTTTCGAGATCACGGCTTTTTATTGTCGAACATTGATAATGCTTGTAAAAAATATCAGAATCCGGATCTTCATATTTTTTATCAAGAAAATGATTAATTCGCGAAAACATAATCCACAAATAATATATATATTAATCACTGCAGACATGAAATACAATACATGAAATATAACAATACAATAAATGAATTATAAGAACTATACTATAATAAATGAAATATAAGAATGCATGTTTTGTATTCTTGATATTTAAAATATAAAGTAGGAGTGAAAAAATAACACTCTTACAGATAAATCAAAAATTGAAAATCTTACAGATTGCCTTATTTCTTTAAAAATACAATTTCTTTAAAAATAATTAAAAATTAATCTTATAGATAATTTAATTAATTTTATATAGATAGTATTAAAAACGGTATTTTAAACACTTCTAGATTTTTAACTTAGAAAAAAATGTGATATAAAATTCTAAAATTAAATAATAAGATTAAATCTTTACTTGAATTATCTTCAACAAATGATTATTTTATTTTCTATAGTTTGAGTATTTTTATTTACCATAGATGTATTTCTGAAAATAATTGTCTTCTTTCGGAATCTTTAGCGAATATCGGTTATGTATGTCTAGCAGGGCTAAGGAAAAATCATGATTTTTTTTTAAAAAATCAAAATCGGATTTTTTAAATGTAAATCGGATTTTTTAAATTTAAATCAGATTTTTTTTTAATTTAAATTAGATTTATTGTTTAAGTTAATTATTTTTAGTAGTAAGAAAATAATTAAATTTTATTATAAAGTAATACATGTGTTGTTTTTTTTACTAAGCTTACTAAACTTTAATTTATTGTGAATCATCAGTGATTTCAAACACTAGGATTCAAAATAGTCAAGTGAAAATCGTTAATTTCAAATTAATTTTTATCAATAAATTTTATGAATAAAGGAAAACTTCTAATTAAGGATGCGCTAAACCGGTCAAAGCTTTTCGTGCTAATGTTTCTTATGTGAAATTATATACATTTCTCAAGTTATCAAACTGCGCGCTGAATAAATTTTCGGTCTTGAAACACAGTCTTAAGATGAACAAGAATAGTAATATCACGATATTAAATTGATTATCAATATGATTATCAATAATATTCTGATATTATTATTCTTGTTCTTAAGATTGTGTTTCAAAACCGAAAATTTATTCGGCGCGCAGTTTGGTGAACTTGAGAAATGTATATAAATTTACATAAGAAACATTAGCACGAAGATCTAGCTTTGATCGGTTTAGCGCATCCTTAATTATTTGTTTTCATATACCGGTCTATATTCTATTTGTTATTTAAAATAAAATTTATTTTTTAATGAATATATCTGAATACTTTGCATACATAATATAATTTTTTATTTACGAAGATGAACGCATACACTTGAATATAAAAACTAACTTAGCTGTCTTTTTGTTTCCTAACGCATTTCTAAGTTTCAAAAAACAAGAACTGAAAAAAGAAACAAAGAAGTCGCAATACGTAATTTCGGAGGCACTAATATATAATTATATGTCCATATATGTTCATATATCCTTCTTTCTTTTGTAAAATTACTGCATAACCAGTATTGGGCTTAATTAAATCATAATAAAAATTAACAATTAAAATTTTAATCAAATTCGTGATTTAAATCAAATGATTTTTGTGTAAAAAAATTATTTGATTAAAATCGCGATTTAAATCACTGATTTTAATCAATTGATTTATATCATTCCCTGATCTCTAACGAATAATTAGATCATGTATAACAGTTTATTAAAAAGCGTCATTTTTATCATTATATTTCTTTAATTGGATTTATCACGCTATTCATTAATTCTCATTGCAGAAACATGAGCGGACTATTCAGTGAATTTGTGAAATAATAATAGAGAGCGATCTTAATCCACAATTTTATAATTGCTGTTATTAGACCAATTAGAAATGACGTATTTATCTCGGCGATTACTACAGTCTTGCGGATAATTGCATGTTGCTTGATCCTAAAAATTATTAATTTCAAATATGTCTACTAAAATCGATAAAAAACAGCTTATACTTATAATTCTTCTAAATACGATTGAGCTCATACATTTTTTATTATTTTTTGCTTCTCTCTTCCTTTTTCACTTGCATTGCATTCTACCGCTTATTTGCATTCGTGCAATCTTATAGTAGTTGTATATCAATTTATATATCATTTATGAAACTTTTTTTCTGCTTTATTATTGTCCAAAATATCAGTTTTTTTTTTTAATTTTTTAATTTTAAAATC
This sequence comes from Cephalotes varians, assembly GCA_037157785.1. Classification (NCBI taxonomy): domain Eukaryota; kingdom Metazoa; phylum Arthropoda; class Insecta; order Hymenoptera; family Formicidae; genus Cephalotes; species Cephalotes varians. The sequence goes on along the minus strand of JANQDE010000117.1, from coordinate 404,738 downwards.
AGCATGAGAAACTTTGGAATGTGCGCAATGAAATTGTAACGAATAGGAAAGATTGAGATTAATTGTTATATAAAGGGCAGTTAGTCTTTTTAGTTTCCAAAGAGGGTGGCGCAAGAGGGTAGCGTTTTTATAAATCTTATATTATAATCCTTGTGATATTCTATTATTCTCTCCATTTAATTTTGCAGCCATAATTGAACCATAGAAGATGCTACATCTGTTTATGTGAGTTTCATTTTTGGAAATAAATATTTCATTTCATTGTGTGAATTGTTTATTTTACATGAATACATAAGCTATATATATGTTATCAATCTTTTGTATTTTATGTACATTTAGTTATAATAACGTTTTATTTGATTCGATATATATACTGATTTTTGATCTGTGTTTTCTCGAATCAAAAATGACGAGTTATCTAAATTGATATATTATAGATTGTTACAGTGATTGTAACAATCATATACATTTCGAATCAAATAAAATATAACTATTTATTCCATACTTAGAATTGATGAACTATAATAGTTTAAGTTCATATACACACAAATTTCTTTCTTTTAATTGATTGATAGATATTAATATTATGAACTAATTAAAAAAATCCGTAATAACATATTTTTGTAATAATAATAAACAATAATAAGTGAATATTGATCGACATCGAATATACAATTAAATACAGATAAACTTATTTGGTCAGAGTCGTAAACTGTGCATTTTTCGGTCTTGTAACACAGTTTAAACTGAGCCTGGATAATAATATCGCGAATTAAATATTGATGCTAATAAGTGTCTTTAAAACACTGTAAAGAATTTATTGCGAATATTTTTGTAAGTTTTAGTTTTGTATCCTAAAATAAATATTCTGTATGAAGTATTTTGTGTTTGATTTCATCGAAATCTTGAATTTTCTTATCCTTACGTATGTATATAAAATAATATTGTAAATATGACAACTTATCTCAGTTTAGTAACAACTTGTCCCACAATAGGATAAGTTCTTATAATTTGCTTATGACGTAAAATTTCAATTTTCAATGTTTAAAAAAATATATTATACAAATTTAAAAAATTCTAGTTAAAGATGTATTCAAATCAATAAGTATTTATTTTTGTATACTATTGATTTATGTATACAATCTGGAAAAAAATTCTAATAAAAATTATAACAACTAGTCTTAGTCTCACCTATTTGAATAATCTTTTTATACTTTTTGCCGAACGTTTTGTTTCATCGATGGGCAGTAGGAATGAGAGAAAAACAAGATTGATTAACTGCGATTTTGTTGCACGCGACGCAGGTGCAGTATTACCTTCGTGAATCGTTTATAAGAGGTCGCCAGTTTCGTGGGTAAACGTCCTCGAGTCGCCTTGAGAGCCAGTGTGCTCCTGTAGACATTCCTTATCAGCCATTATAATGTCCCACCTCACATTCTGACAATATACCTATATATGGTTTAATGATCCATACGACATCTAAGCTGCTGATCGAAGATACTCTAATATGAGTTTATGATCACAAGGATTTAAGGTGCTTAGAATTCTTATCTCGAGAATTATATCATATTATAGAGAGAAACATCTCATAAAACTCTAATTATATAGGCGAAGATATATGTTCTGGTAAGCGCAGATATGCAATACCATTTAAACAATTCAAAGTATAGTATTTAATATTCACACATAGATTATTAATAAAATTCAAAGTAAATAGCAGTATTCATAAATCAGCTTCGAATGTCTCGTATCCCTTAGTCAACAAGTGTAGACTGTTTGATTATTATTTAGAGCATGATTTACGATCTTAATTTTAAGATTTCCTCACAATATTATTATTTATTATTTAAAATAATTGATTACATTCTTTTCTAATATTTTATTATAAAATATGAAATCTATGATTCTAGAGGACAGATAAAACGAGAAAAATATTATGCAATATCGTGCGATTACTCATTCCGTATTACTCATTCGTTCGTAATTCATTCGCAAGTGAAGCCGAAGCCAAAGTATTTCACAAGACGATTGAACGTAGGTATGTCTTAGATTTTATTTGTAAAAAGATTCGGCATTATGTTGGTACTTGATTTGCAATCGATTTAAATAGAAGCTTTTTTCGTCGAATTAAGTAATATTAAACAACGATTCTTAATTCGCATTAACTCTTGATGCATTCAAGCTCCGTGAAACACATCAGGTAGTTATAATCGACATGAAATGTGCAACAACAGTGTCTTTGTACGCATCTGTGGAGATGAAGCATAAGAAGGAAAGATTTGTAGGATCAAGGACTCACGAATAAAGTAGGAAAAGAAATATAATTTAGCGATGATTATTTATCGACATGCTCGCACTCTATCACGTGGTTTTTAACAGCGCGGATTGTAACAATCACAAGAGGCCGAAACTCTTGTAATCTCACCTTAAGAATCTCTCTTGGAAGGAGACAAGGAACAGAGATCTCGAGTGCTGCGGTGGAGCTCGAGCAGCCCGCGAGCGAGAGGTCGCGTCAGCTCGGTGAAGGGTGCCGAGCGAGAGGAGAGTGGGATGCTGCGAGCGAAGAAGGCAGGCGAGAGTGGACGGACGGCATGCCACCACCACTCCCATATCCTTCTATTTCTCTCTTATCACTCGTTCGCTCGTTGCACGTTCAATCCTCTCACTTACTCTTTCGTTCGACGACTTTTACGCGCGTGAGCCGGCTTCCCACCCGTAGGTTTCTATCTCTTTTTCTTTCTGTCTCTCTCCAAGCTCTCCCCGCGCGCAAGAGAATCGCCATAAGCCGCGGAGAGTTTGTAAAATGCCAGTGATTCGGCGCGACTCGGAGGACGTGTCTCGACAGCGAGACGAAGCGGATGCCGCGCAAATTTGACGCGCGGAGGTGCGTCGTTATACGTCATGCGATTTTGGAGTGCGCTCGTGTTCTCGGGCGTGTGCTTTTCCGCGATTTTTCCGAAGAGAGAGTTTTCTTAATTTTTTTAAGCGATTGCGTGGACGCAATGCGCAGTTTACGCGCGAGTGTGTTTTTGCTTGCTAAGCCAATTGAAAGCGAGTAGAGAAGTGCGTGTCTGTGAATGCCTATAGTGGTAACGATAGTGATTTTAAACGATCGTCAGAATATTATGAATGTCTCGAATACATTCCTGACAAGTTAATCATTTTAGTGAATATTTGCCAGAATTTTATAGAAATTTGATGATACTGAGTGTATCTTTAATAAATTACACGTTTAAGCAGTGAAAAAGAATATATTTTTATAATGCGCAAATGCAGATTTAGTTTGTCTGCTGGACCACAAAGATTAAATTTTAATGCACATTTCAATGTATCTTTTCCTTTGACTTAAGAATAAAATTAAATTTAATAGAAATTTTCTTACACGAAACACGGATTCCACATAGAAAATTGCACTTAGATTATCGAGAAATCGCGGAGAATGGCAAAGGACGAGAGGAAAGGGGTATGAGACAAACGCCATAATCGTCCGAGGGCGGAGAAAGTCTGACGAAGAGAGAACTGTCTGACGAAGTTTCAAGGTACTTTCGTGGCAGTTAAGTCACTGAGCGAGATATTCGAAAGAAATCACAATTGATGAGATAAGAATCGATTAATGACAAGGTTGTCTAAGTGTGATCTAAGAAGAAAACAGTGAGCAGTTTATTTGATAAATAATTATCAGTGATATAAATGTCGATGTTTAAAACGGGGGGACATAATTCTAAATAAATATATTAATTACAAAAGTATATTGAATATCGCCCTAATCTGGAGTTATCATCAATTCGAGAAAATCATTTAAATTCAACAACAGTAATGATCGTTGAACTTATCTTGCTTTAGAAAAAATTGCTCTTTCGATACCGAGTCCATTGACTTTAAAGACACTTGTGCAATTCATATTGAATCTTTTCGTATATAGAATGATCATTCTGATCGAACTCGAGGCATGGAAGAAAAGGGAAGAGGAGGGCAATGAGGAAAAGGGAGGAAGAGTGGTGGCGGCACAGCACGGCGTCGAAAAAGGAAAGCCACGCTGATCATCCACGACTGGAAGACCTCGGCGTTGTACCTTAGCGAACCTTAGCGTAACAGAGAAAAATAACGAAAGAAAGAAAGAGGAAGGACGAAGAGGAAGATATGGATAGCGAAAAAGCAAGAAGGGAGAAAAGAGAAACAAAAAAAGACAGCAACGAAAGAAGAGAAAGAAATTCATAAATTCATTTTTTGCTTTTACAAATGTTTCTAAATATAAACCCAGGATTACCGAAATTCTTATTGACTTTGCAAACTCTTCTATAGATTCTTGTTTGTGCAGGATATACTTTTGCATTTGTAGCTCTTTTATATTTTTTACCTGGATCTTTGTGACCCGCAAATACATTCCATTAATCTTTGTTACACAAATGTATTCGATACCACTTAGAGATAGTCTGTAGCGATTCTACTTTCGCGAATCGAGGTTGGTCGCGCTGCCTCATGAGGGCCCTCACCTTTGAAAACCTGAGAAGGCTCGTGAGCCGCAAGAAGGACCGCAACGAGTCCTCCTTCAAGCGCAGCGAGTCCTTCAAGAGAATTTCTATTAGAAAAAGTTACCTGGACCGAGGTAAACGACGAAACCGTCTCCAGAAAAATCTGGAGCCTGTTGTTAATTCTCCCCCGCAACTAGCGGCAAATGATAAAATTGTTTCTCAACAAATTAAGGAGCAAGAATTCAAGAAGAATCAAGAGCATTCCCTTAGTTGCGACTCTATCACTTACGACGAATGGCTTCAAGGAGTCAGCTCTTCTTCCCGCGAAAAGCTTCATGAGGAACATCTCGAACAATCTCTTCAACATTCTAAAATCAAGGCCACAAAATTTGTCAACCATATCGACACAGATTCGGTTGTTGAGGATCTGAAAATTCTCGAGCTTGATGCTTCGCCTATTTTAACACCTAAATCTAAATCCTTTGGGATCGTTACGGAGTTAGAGCGGGACGAGACGACTAATGGGAACGACACTCTTTGGACCCAAGAATCCTCTGCAGAAGGATCGCTCAGTGTTAGCATCGGTCTCGGTAGGATATGGAGGGATACGATACCGATTCCAATCTCGGTTCCGATATCAGCTCCTTCGTATTCTTCTGTTTTGAATTCTTCAGTTCATTATTCTCTGGACAGCGCTCTAAAGGAGAAGAAACCACAACCAACTGTTGTAAGAACGGTTTCAGCGCCAGAAAAGCCTAGCAAGGAAACTTCGTCGTCATCCTTTGGCTTCTCTCTTAGGATCACCAGATTTGCTGATTTCAGGCCAGGGTGATTAGCTTGTCGATTAAGGATCGATCAATGAAAATGAAGAAATGATAGAATCTTTCTTTGATTGATTTGTTTCTGTTGAATTCAAATCTTTAATTTTTTTGTCCGTAAGTCACTTAAGTAATTAATTACGATACTTGAAAATTTTTTAGAAATTTTGATTTTTTGCAGTTCTAAACAGCTAGAGAGAAAATGCGAATATAATTTGTATTAGATTTGTATAAAAGAAGATAAAAAGAAATGGGATATTAAATGAGGATATTAAATTTTGGCTGCTTTTCGGTCAACATGGAAGAAATTCCGTAATGTACAAATTATATATCATATTACAGGGCTACTTAAGCGAGGTCATATATTGCTTATCTTGAGGAAAACATTGGGAATGTGGGAGAAATCGAAAATAATAAATTTAAGAATAATAAATTTAATCACATTTATTGATAAAAATTTATTACATTTATTGATAAATTAATTGAAAAATCATTAAATAAGTCTGCAGCATACAATACAATTTGTCGCTAGATTGTATGCGATCTAGCAAAACCATATGCCGTAGACTTCAAATATCAAGACATCGAGAATTAAATAACAAAGATTTTATTGTTATTTAAATATATATATATATATATATATATATATATATATAATGTGGAGATTTTTGAGTGGTTGACAAAGAATTCGATACAGAATAATCGTTTGATTTCGAATTCTGGCTTTGAATAACGAATATGCTTATCAAGTTATGTGTTTAGATAACAATATATGATCCTTATTACTTAATTCTCGGGATATCTTGATAAGCAATCTTGTATTACTTAATAATTTTTATTAATAAATGTGATAGCATTATTGCCTTCTATCATGATTTCTCCAATATTCTTGATGTTTCTCTAAGATAAGCGATATGACATTCGACTCTACTTAAGTAGCCCTTTAATATGATATAGTTTATACATCTTGAAATTTCTTCACATCACACATATTAGTCAAAAAATAGCCAAAACTTAATGTTTCTTATTATAGTTTTACATTAATGAGATTTTCCATTAGTTGAACATGTTTATGACAAGATCTACACGTCACTCAATTTTCATAATGAGTTTCACTGATCGAGTCGAATATCGCGTTCAAGAATTTGATTGCAATCGATATTGCTTGGCTCTAGGGTGACGCGAAATGGTCTTTTTCGTCGGAAAACACCGAAACCATCGCCAAGTGTGAGTACGGAGGGCTACTTCAAACGAACGAGCGCATCTAGATATTCTCGTTCCCGAAGTAGTAAGAGAACTTCTCAACGCGCTAGCAAGAAGAGTCAACAACCTGCAGCTCGCACCAGCAGTTCAGTATGGTTCGTCCCACCCGAAAGACGTCGCTCGAGACGTCAACGACGAGTTTGGCGAGAGATTAGATACTTCCCCGATTATGAGAATCCGATTCTGGAGAAAATTAATGACTGGTCATCGAATGTGTCAGATGATCAGTTTGACGACCAAAAGTTGTTGCTGTCAGGTGATTTCAATGAGCGTCGGGAAGACGACGCCTTGAACTCGATTGTTTCATCATCCTTGGGTTCTTTCTCGGCGACATCATCCTCATCATCGGCTTGTCCAGTTCCAAAAATCAGTGACTTTAATGAGGACAAGCTGTTCTCCGAAGAGCTAAGGACCAATGGTCTTCTAGTGCGCGGGACTACTTGGAAACTTTCGGCGACAACAACAACAGCAACATCAACGAGAACGATGTCTGGAAATTATTTTGCCAGCAATCAGTTCCTCACCTTTTTAGCTAAGGATGTTGTCAAAGAAAAGTCAAAAAACGAAGTCTTCAATACAGATTACAAATGTCTCTCGTCGACCGATAGTGAAAATGATGAAGTTAATCGTTTCAACGATCGTAGGAAAAACTTTCAGCAACAGCGACAACAGTATTTAAAAAGACAAAAATCGGGATTTAGGAGGAGACCCCTGCGTCGGAAATCGCAATTGAGAAGAGCGTTCGGTCAGCCGGTATTCCTTGTGCGCAAGTGCTCGTCCTTGAGGAAATGTCCTAGTAAGACTCGAATTATAATTCTATAAGTTATTCGGGAAATGACAATATTAGCAGAAATAATAGTTATATGCAAATGATAGTTATAATAATTACTTTTTTTTTAATGGAAATCTTTTGGACAAATAGATTAACGTATAGCGTAATTAATAGAATAATATAACAGAATAATGTAACAGAGTCACTGGAGAAACACATAAGCTTTCCGTGCAGCTTAAAGGAATACTGGCCAGTCGGCCAAACTTGAACAATATCGATAATACAGACATGTCTAATTCAAAACTAAAATGCCAATGATAACACTATTGTCGATAATGAAAGTGACAAGAATAACACGCTTTGTATTGTTCTATTATACGCTCCGCACGCATATATTCATATAAAATTTTTTTAACGCTACTTTCTTTTATACTAAAATTTCTAATTCATTTCTAAAAGCACAGTATTGTTTTTTCATGTAATCTTTAGTCCCGCTACTACTTGTTTTATACGTACAAAATATAAAATTTATATATAAAACAAATGTTACGAATCGTCGCCAAAAGTCGATAATAAAACTGTAATTTTGCAATATTTTTTCGTTATTCATATCGAAATATAGCATCATCGTTATTGTCTACACTTGAATTGTGGGAAAAGATTTTTAAATTCATAAAGGCAATTAAAAGAAAGACTGGTAAAAAAATAATCGCGTTTGGTCAGTAAAACAGACACGACGCCAGTATCCCCTTAATAAATAATTTATGTATAATCTTGAATCCGCATTATATTCGATATTTATTGAACAACTGACGACGCAATTGAATCATAACAATTACAACTCAACATGTTTCTCATGTTGAATTTATTTATCCTTTACTCGACCGTTACTTCCAATATCGGCATCTAATAGCGTTAATTGCATAACATATTTCCCGCAATCGGTTTCGAAGGCTTCTTGCTCGATCGCGAATCTGCACGTATATCACGATCTCTTGCGGTTTTCGCTACTTCCTTTAAAGGTCGAATGATTTATTTAAAAAAATAAAGCGTGGAAATTTCTTGCGACTTCTAAACATTTGAATCTTGAAGTTTAGAGTAAAGAAATGTATTGGAAATATATCTATTATTTTTATCTAATTGTACACTTCATTAAATATTTAATATGGATTTATCCAACTATTTTTCTCTTTTCTCTTTCCAGAGAATATTTAAATGTATACATATATATATATATATATATATATATATATGCACATAAAACTTAAGCATATACATATATATTAATATAACTTTAGAATATAATATATATGTATATATACGAGAGTCATTTGATAAATCTTTAGAAAATACGATGCTACTAATATCAAATTGATATCTTGTCCTTCCTACTTGAGTATAAAAGTTTAAATATATTCGTCTTTGATTGGTTTTGTTGTTACAGCTATCTCAGTAAACTACTCAATATAGCTATCGCTATTTCAAAAATCGAAATTGAGTGATCATTTCAAAACATTGTTTGGAAAGATTCAAACATAATCCGAAGGATTCGCTGGATAGAAAAAGATTTGGCTCAATATATTGAAATAATAATTGATGCTGTAAATGGCTATTTTGAGAAGAAAGATAAATCAATTACATAGAATGTATGAAAAGCTTAAGCATCGTTAGACCAAGTGCATTGAGCTTAAGAGATTATATTGAAAAATAAAATGATTTTGCTCCAGAAAACTTATATTTTCATATATTGTATTTTCATATTTATATTTTCTAAGAACTTAGCAAACGATCCTGGTATATTTATATAGGGTAAAGGTAGCGAATATGGAATACACACACACGCACAAAGTTATATACAAAATATAGGTTGATGCAAAAATTCTTGCCAATGCGGATAGGTGTACATATGCATAATATAGTATAATTTTATAAGCAGAACGTTTATAGTTTTTGTAAGTTTGCATCTTTGTATTAACATTTATGCATGACATGTCATGTCAACATAATCTTACATTTAGTACAATTAAAAATAGAGTTAGATAAGGATATTTGCTGCTGCCTTTTTTTTATTTTCATTAAAAGAAAAATGCTGATGCATACAGAATTATTTGTGTGACGGTGAAAATGTTTTAGCCATTAGAATGTGTGCGAATTGGTTTAAATGATTTAAAAATGATGATTTCGATTAGTGACAAAGAACAGCTGCGAACAGCTGTGGAAGAGGACGAATTGCGGAAAGATAGGAAAAAATGGTGGAAAATACTTTGATTAATTTATATTGTATCAATTATTTTTATTGTAATAATAAAAAAATTGCAAAAAATCAACAAGAACTTTTGCACCGACCTAATATAATACAAAAATGCACGTAATCCCTGTTTTGATTTCTGAGGAGAATGAACTTTTCCTTATAGACAGATCCCGTTTTATTATGTCGTTTTTCTCGAGCAATTGTCGACACATAATATATTTGACGCATCGACGGTCAAGAATCACTCGATTATGTTGCATAATCACGATGGCTCGGTTTTTTCGAACGTGAAATCATGTTTCGACTGTTAGGATCGATTCTTTGGCATTTTCTCAAGTTATGAGGCGTGACAAAAGGCGCTAATTAATTTTACATCGTGCTTGACACATGGGAAAGCTTCATCAGTACCAGCTGCTGGCAACCAAGCATGCATCGATTTAATTCAATCCTGAAAACGTTCGTTCAACCCTTATGATCCTTAATAGTGCGATTAATTTTCAGCAATACAAGCAGAGCTTATACTAACATATATCTATATTGCGTCTATTTGTCCTATATTCAGTTTATTTGTATCTTTATTCCTAGTGAGTACAAATAAAATAAAATAGATACTATTTTTAATTATTTATTTAATTAAATATCTAGTTATTGTACTTTGAATATAACGGAAGCAAAAACAGAAATATTTTCTCGAGAGTAATGCAATAATATTAATAGCGTTATAAAATGGAACAATTTTAATGTTTATTCGCGATACGATCTGGACTGTAATATTAAATGGCTGTAAATTATCTTGTATTATATTATTAATTAAACTATTTTCCGTTGTTGCAGGAGATATTACGCAAAAGGGTTATGAAAAAAAACGGACGCGTCTACTTCAGCAGTACGCTTCGAAGCAGATAGGTGAGTATTTCACTTTTCTAGAATCATTAAGATTCCCGCAAGTAAGCAGCAGAAGATATCGCGAGAAGATTATTCGCGATATGCGGAGCGAGAGAAGTTAGCGAAAATATTATTGTCGCTCCACATATCACACATTCAATTGATTGATCCCATATAGGATCGTACATTTTGAAGCAAGATTTGGATAAGATTTAATTTTGATAGAAGCGCTTCTTTTTAATATCCTCGATGATTTCCTCGAAATTTGTATTAATTATATTAATCATATCTCAATATTTATATGTGGAAAAATATAAATTTTTTATTTTACAATTAGATAATACTCTTTCAGACGGAAAAACGATTTCCAGTTTCTAACTCCTCTTATCTCTCTCGTCGCATCTTGGTGTGCGCAATGTTGCATCGGGACGCAACATCGCAATATCAATCGTGTTCCAATTCTCAAGATACATGCGTCTCATTGTACAATGGCAAATGCAATCTGTATAAGAGGAACAAGACGCAATCTTCGCAGCACGCGTCGCTTTAACACTCGGCACCTTGCAACTGCAACGTACAAGTGCTTCTGGTTGCGCCACGCGAAACGCGGATCGAGAGAGACCAAGAGAAAATTGTGTTGTAACAAGGATGCGCGGTTTCGCGATTTTATCTTTGTTTATTTTATGAGGAATGTTTGCTTCAAATGGGATTATTTCGAGCTTTACGAAAATCATACGGAAACGGATTTCAACGTCGATCGGCGTTTCCGCCTCGCTTATTGCAGGCGTAAAGTGTAATGCAAATCATTTCCCAGTTGCCAACTGTTGCCGCAACTGTCGCGGCTGCGAACGCAAGACTTCGTCTTATTGTTGCAAATTATTGAAGATGGAATTGTTTGGACGTTACCACGCATCATTTGCTAGTCCGCATAGGTTCTATGAATTCTCGATGTGTCCCCTTACCTATCAATTTAATCCTTTTACGGTTAGATATTTCTCATTTTTAACAATTTAGATCAAGTCCAGTTAAATATTTTTGCTAACTTAAATTGTTTGGCTCTTGATTACTTTTTATATAAGAAAAATTTATATGACATGAAGGAATTAATAATTTTCGTAAATGAAAAATACTTTTTTATCAAATCAAAAAAAGGATTAAACTAATAATAGAAATAGAAGATCTAGAAAAGATATTTCATTAAAAACTTATAAGAGTGAGTAAAAAATATATTTTTCAACCATATAAAATTTTTATTTAAAGAGATAGTCTTTTCTTAGACAAGTAATCTTTTTTATTGAAAAAACATATTTTTAATAATAAGATTAAGATGTAAAATAATAACAAAGATACTGAAATAATGAACAGTAGAATCTTAAATAACCATCGTAATCTATGCGCGTCAAGATCTTAGCTATCATGCAGGTGACCTTTGATAAATTTTGGTAAACTTTAAAATAAAAAAATAGATGTTTGTTTAAATTTTATATTTGTCACTTTCGGTTTACGAAGGAAATTTTTTAATATTATATTTTTTGCGAAATTAGATACAATTTAAACATAAGCGTTGTATTTTCTTGAAAAATTTTGTTTTTCTTTTTATTACAACTTAAGAAAAAAAATTAAAAAGAGAAAGATGCTCCGGTGAATCGATGCGGAATGTTACTAAAAGTATTACTTTAAACTTCAAATTGATCAATTGAACTATGAATTTGAATTATCGTTTTTAAAAATAATATTTTGAGAAAAACGCATTTAAAATCTTGAGCAGTAAATTTTGCAATTTTTAATGATTTACTTACAACTACTGATCTATATCCATTTTTATGACTTTAAACTAATAGAAAGTAAAAAAAATTTAATTTTTTTAAATTTCTTAATTACATAAATCTAAATATAAATTTTACTATCATTGTTTATTGCTCTGGAATCTTCCTACGTTAAGATAAAAGTTTACTTAGAACTGATGATGGACAACGTATAATATTTAAGAATCTCATATATTTCCATGGAGCCACCCCGTATAGTTACACGGACGCGCCTTTGCGCCCGCAGCTGCGATCGGTAGAACTGCTGCAATTGGCTTGCAGTTTAACTGTACCTGCACACGGAAGAAGCGCTTCCGCGTTATCCGCTCGTTATATTACGTACATCTGCCATTGTCGTGAACGCGAGTCGAACTAGCGACAGTTTTCTGGTATGGCTAAGTCAGATAACGGGAAATATTTTATATAAATGCTTCATGCGAAACATAGTCTCTATGATTAATTTTTAAAATAAATCATTGTGACAGCATTGCACCGCCAAATGATGCTTCGCGAAAAAGAGTCAGCTATGTATCCGTTTAAAAATCTTTTACCGTATCATTTTCGTAGCGATAAATCTATAATGATAGCTATAATGATTCTTTCAAATGCTTTATTAGTATAAAAAATTATCAATTTTAAGTAATGAGCTACGATAAAATGATCGGAAATGATGGGAAAAATATGGATATTTAGTACGTTCCATTCAGATTGCATGTACTATCAGCGGCGCATTTATTATGCATTGTTCTATAATATCTTTAAGGATGTATATGTTATATTTCAAAGTATTACGAAAAATTTAAAAATTTTATAGATTGTTCTATTATTACCTTTGAATATCTCTATAAAATTTGAACAGAATTTTCTTATTAGTTTAAAAATTATTTAATTTTTTGTTTACTCTTGATTCTTATGTAAAATCGCGTTTTGTAATACTTGTAAATTTGATGAGAAAGTAGCGTTGCGAATTAAATCAAATTTCGTACGTATAACTAATAAAATTCTAATAAATATTCTTGCAAAAGTTCATTTGCAGCTGATTTCAAAACCGAACTTTGGTTATTCAAAATTTTTTGTTAATTCAGAAAAACAAAGAATAAACCTAAGATGTCTGCATAAGTTTTTAAATTTTGATAACTTTTAGCTGATATTGTAGAGCCAAAACATTCTTAAAGATCGAGAAATACACTGTTATTAAAATGTATGAAGAGATGAGACGTACAAAATGTAGTATAGAATCAAATAAATAATTTATTTAAATAATAGTGGTTCAAATAATTAATGGTTAAAAATAAATATGTAAGGTAATATAAAACGAAACAAATATAGAATATATAATAAATATAGAAAAATATAAAACAAATTAAGTATTTTTATATGAATAACATGATTAAAATGATATATTGTATTATGTTTTTTATTAATACGAGATAAATGTAGATTGGACTTTTAGAAATTTTTTAGGAATCTATGAGTGCAAGATTTTACTGAATACGCGTACACAACAAAGCAACAGTCTTGACATATAAGGCAGAGAAACACTATCAAAATATTTAAATGAATGTTGTATATAACATAGCAACTCAAAATCGTTACGCCGCGTGATACAGGATGCGAGTTGTTTTATATACGTTAATTAAGTATGAATTGAATATGATATAAAATATTAATCATTACATTTAATGTACCTGCTTTCGCACACACACACACACACACACGCACACGCGCGCGCGCACACACACACACACACACACACACACACACATACAAAAATATCAAACGGCTTGAATGGAAAGTTTAACGTGTATTATGGGCGGTGCACGTAGCGCGAAAGCGCATGCATTAAGAATCGAAAAAACACACTGTATATGCGCTTATGTGAATCGTAGGGGCTGGAAATGGTGATATTGGTGGTGGAAGTGGTAGTGGCGGCGATGGCGGCGGCGAAGGCGTTGGTAGAGGGCTGGAGAGAACGAGTCATGGAAGCGAAGGTGATGGAGGTGAAAGAGGAGGAAGAGAAGGAGGAGGCTATGATGGTGGCGGCGGCGGTCGACCGCAGCCACGTGCACGACGTACGCAACGACGTGTCGTGCACAATGAGAAGCGCTATCACTCAGGTAGCGCCACGCATAGCTCGTACGAACGAACATATCTCCGCTCGCGGCAAGCGGAACGTTAACGCGCAACGTTGTTAATTGTGTGTTGTAATTTTGTTTTAATTTTAATTTTTACCTTATCTTTTCGACGAACTGTAGAAAATTATGAAGTTTATTTCTGATTAGATTATAACGTAAAACACATTCAATGTACAAAAGATTTCTTTGATCACTGTTTAATCATGTTTCATATTTTTATTTTTATGCACGTATACACACATGTACACACATGACATGAAAGACACGATTCAGCTACAAAAAGAATCTCTTTGTTAAAATTGTGCTTGACGAAATAATCGTGTTTTATCCGCACTGTTTTTCACATCCAAATTTTTATAAAAATAGATGTAAATCCCTTCCCTTCGGAATGATTACACTTCCATTTTCTGCACACTGGAAAATTATTAAGATCGAATTTTCATTCGTCGTGTCGCTTACACTTCTCTCCTCCGTGTAGCGCCTGCTTGTTTACTCCTTGTTTATTGCGTGTATTATCTCAAGACGCTCTTGCACTTTTAGATACCTTTGTAATTTGACATAGCCAGACAGTAGTCGATAGAGATGAGTTGTTGTTTCATCTTTCACAGATCCAAGATTGTAGTCGGCTGGCCATCCATCGGCATTGCCACTATTCAACCGAACGTGTTCACGTGTTTCTCGATAGAGATTCTTGCTTGCATAGATGAACGAGATCGCAATAGTATCGTGAATTTCCATTATATATTTTACAATAGAGATCTTTAATGTCATCATCTTGTGATGCAAGAGATTTTCGATATTGATTATAAAAACAGATATTATTAACTCTCAGAAAATTTTTTATTTTTTTCTACGCGAGAGACGCGGCTCGATCGGATTTGATCATCGCCATTTGATAAATAGTATTGCGTAAATTCACGTAATATGATGATTCGTACAATTCTTTTGAAATTATCTGATTATTCCAACTGAATCATACCACCGATCCTTCTCCCTCTCCGATCTTCCTGTGTCGAGTCACGGATTGATACAAGTTAATTCACGAGATGCAGCATTCGATGGTGGAACGACTAGATGTTAACGACGCAATTAGATTATCTCTCGCATCCGGATAATTAACACTATCGCGGCTGTATCTAAATCGCAGAACCTGGTGGGCTCGCGAACTTTCATGAGAGCGATACTCAATCGCTTGGAATCGCGAAGATCCAATTCTCGAGCCTTTTTGATTTCAAGGACCTACAAAATTTCTACTCTAGGATCGTTACAGAAAAGGAAGTCTATGTTCAAAATTTTATACAACTGTTTTTTAAGTAAAATTTATTATAATTGTACTCCTTGTCTCAAAATATTAAAGAGGGTAAGGTATTATGACCCGTATAGGTATCATTCTTTTAATATCTTCGCTATTAAACAGCGAATTCTAATGATTATTTATGGAATTATTCATTTAGTAGTTATTAAATACAATAGGTGCATTTAGTATCACAACCATTCCGTAAGCGTCCGTAGCCGCTAACTACATTTTCTAAATTTTTGTACTGCATATAAGCGTTTCCTAAGTCGCTCAATAAGCGGTCGCCATATTTGGAAGCGCTATCTTATGGCTGTATCCAGTAAACAGTTACGCAACTGCTCCATGAGCGCTCAAGAGCTGCTAACTACGCTCTCTAGAATTGTGTATACAAGCGTTGCTTTCCATTTTCATACAAGTGATGTACTGAGTCTAAAGTTATACGAGTATTTTATACTCAGATAATGACGTCATTACTTGCTTATTTTAATGATAAAGTTATCGCGTAACAACATAGATTTATAATTTCACTTTTAATGTAAGTTAACAAGGCTCAGTAAAGCACACGGTCTCGAACTTGTGCAGATTGTAGGTAAAAACTCAGTTGAATCTCACTTGTGAGAATGAAAAGGAACGGACATTGAACTGAGTTATGACGTCACAAATGAGAATTATCTGAGTTTTGGTGTAAATGGAAAACAACTTAAGTCGCTCACAGTAAGCGGTCGCCATTTATGGGAAAAAACTACGCTCTTAAACATGGCGACTGCTCACTGTTGTTCGCGTTAATTTATTACCGTGTAAGTAAATTTCTAGAGCATTGACGAAGATCGAGATTGTCTATCCATGTCCAACATTTTTCAGTTTTTGCATCACTAAAATCGAATTCAAACTTGCTTGGACCTGTCGACTCTTAATAGTACATAATTATAAACTGTTTATAAAAAATCATGGATTTCATAGAACAGTGCTCGGAATTAGTTGTACATTTCAGAGGCGCAGCTTACCGTCCCTCACTATCGTTCGTAGCTCGACGGCCGAGTCGCCGATCGCGCGTGACGCTGTGTCAGGAAATATAAGAAATATGATGGAATCGTACCTTTCGACAAATTATAACTAAAATATTTTTCTTCCTACATAATTTTCATTTTTATAACGAAATTCAATTTTCTATTTTATTAACATATTATACATATTCTGCAATAATATAATTAATAGTAATTACAATACGATAATTACAATGTGAACAATATAGGTTTTTATATTATATAACTTTGAAATACCATTATTGAAGTGTGCGTGCGTGCATGCGCGCGCGCGCGTGGAATTATGGAAGGAAAATATTTTAACACTAATTTGGCGAATTATAAACAATTCCAGCGATTCCAGCATATTTCTTATATTGCGATGCTCCACAACATTACGTGCGCGATCGGCGGTCGTCGAACTACAAGCGGTAGTGGGGGGGAACAGTGGGCTGCTCTTGGAAATCGGGCTGAAATGTGCAACTAATTCCGAGCACTGTCATAGAAGATCAATATATTATTGATGGTGTTTACAACATAAGAAATAGCAGATAGCCAAAAAATATAAAACGGTATCATTTGATAGATTTTTTGATCGTCAACGAATACATCGAATCAAGCCTATACGGTCAGAGCGGGATCTTTAGGGCCCAATCATATTATTATTAGCATCTTAAAAACTGTGAATAACTTATCACATGCCTTGATGGTCGAATTGGTAAGACACTTGCCCCGGATAGGCAGGAGGTCTCAGGTCCAAATCCTGGATGAGGTAATATTTTTCACAATATGCTATTAGCGTCAATATCTAACTGACGATCAAAAATTAATTTGTGACTTTATTAGTTCATCAGTTTAGAATTGCGTTGCAAGTCCGACGAAACAGTCGGCGCGCAGTTAAAAAAAATAACTAAAAAATTTGTATCAATGTATACAATAATATGATTGGACACTCAAAATCCCGCTCTGACTGTCTAGGCTTGATTCGATGTATTCATTGACAGTCAAAAAAATCTATCTAATGATATTGTTTATATACGTCGCCTGGAAAGACACCTTTCTCAAAATATATACATGATGGGCCATTTTAATCGATCCATCTAAATATCTCTGTAGGTAAGCCACCTACAGAAACATGATTTGGACAAAAATTGTCGAGGATAATGTGGGCCATCCACCTGTACTACTGACCTTGATCTTCAGGTAGATTTTGAAGGTCATTTGAAGGTCAAATTAATTTTTTTGAATAGAAACCCCTATTTTTGATACCGGATTCGGAAAGAACGGGAAATTTTACGTTCGAGATGGTATAGCGTAGTTTACTGCTGTGTTGTCAAGGTCAATTTAAGAAATTTGACCTTCAAATGACCTTGAAAATCTACCTGAAGATCAAGGTCAGTAGTACTACAGGTGGATGGCCCCCATTGTCCTTGACAATTTTTATCCGAACCATGATTCTGTAGGTGGCTTACCTACAGAGATATTTAGGTGGATCGATTAAAATGATCCACCGTGTGTATAGCAGTTATTGCGAAGAATATTATCACATGCCTCGGTGAAGTCGAATTGGTAAGACACTTGCCCCGGATAGGCAGAAGGTTCCAAGTTCAAACTCTGGCTGAGGTAATATTTTTCGCAATAAGTTATTTACAGTTTTTTAGATGCTATTAGCATCAATATCCCACTGATGATCAAAAATTAATTTGTGACTTTATTAGTTCAGTTTAGAATTGCGTTGCAAGTCCGATGAAAAAGTCGGCGCGCAGTTCAAAAAATAACTGAAAAATTTGTATCAATGTATACAATAATATGATTGAGCACTTAAAATCCCGCTCTGACTGTATAGGTTTGATTCGATGTATAAAACGGTAAGTTAAATAGTTTAATACAGTTTAATTAAATCAAATTATTTGCACATGTATACGCACAGACAAAATAATTATAATAAGTAATTTTGATAAGGTGATTCAATAAGATAACTTTAATAAGATAATTTTTTTATTTATATAGATCCTAATTTGCATCAAAATATATATATGATCTACACAATTGGAATTTCAACCATAATTGGCAACAGGAAACAAAAATGGTAAATAAAATCAAAATTTTAGGATAATTATAGAAAGCATTAATTTTTATTTATAGATAAAGATTACCTGATTTGTCAATTTTATAAATTGTACATTTTTTTTGCTATAATATTTTACGATAATTTTTTTTTTACTTTGTCTAGTGTCAATTATATTTCTTATTCCATCTGGATTATCTTCTTTACTATCAATTTCTTCATTAAAATAATTATCATAGTCACCTTTCTCCATTAATATAAAATTACGCAGGATGTATGCAGATTGCATAGTTAATTAAATCCAGATTATACATCTCCAAATATTTTAATTTTCTAAATTTTCCTTTTTATGAACTAAATGTCATTTTAATCGTAGACCGAATAGAGCTTAACCTTTTATTATATTTGATTTATCTATTTGTTAAGTGACCATTATCTTTATATGGTGACCATTAAAAATTTACTTAATGAATAAGTAAAACCGATTAAATGATTTGTATTCAAAATTAAGTTGTGGTAATATAATATTTTGAAAACGAGGACTATTTCGAAAAATATCTGACATCTTCCTGGCATACCTATATGCACTACGTGCACTATGTGCACGTCTATAAATTTTTTTTTTTTTTTTGTTATCGCACACTCCTTGTAAAATAACGCTGTAGAAATCTTTTCTATTGTAAAAATCTATTGGATTATTATATGATTGCATTATCGGGATATGGCAACCATCAGCGATATCAATTACTCCTGATATTTCACGAGAATGATACTCAAAATCCTATAAAAGCAAAATACAAATTATAATATTTGATTTGATATTTAATTTTTTTTTTTAGATGATTTTAAATGGACATAAGATACAATTAGACTACTATTAGTTGAAAAAGAAAAAAAAAGATAAATTTAGAAATCCTACGGTCAAAAAAAAATAGTTATGGTCTGAAGCTGAAATGATTTAAATCGATTGATTAAAACCGGCAATTTTAATCGCGAATTTGATTAAAATTTTAATTGTTAATTTTTATTATGATTTAATAAAGCCCAATACAGCCCTTGGCTGTGCTGTGCAATAATTTTACAAAAGAAGGATATATGAACATGTATGGATATATTTCGTATATAATTATATATTAATGTCTCCGAGATTGCTACGTACTGCGACTTCTTTGTTTCTTTTTTTGGTTCTTGTTTTTTGAAACTTAGAAATGCGTTAGGAAACAAAAAGACAGCTAAGTTAGATTTTATATTTAAATGTATGCATTCATCTTCATGAATAAAAAATTATGTATACAAATTTAAGTATTCAAATATATTCATTAAAAAATAAGTTTTATTTTATTCATAAGAGTTATCGATAAAAATTAATTTAAAATTAACGATTTTCACTTGACTATTTTGAATCCTATAGTGTTTGAAATCACCGATTATTCACAATAAATTAAAGTTTAACAAGCTTAGTAGAAAAAATAACACATTTATCATTTTGTAATAAAATTTAATTATTTTCTTACTAGTAAAAATAATTAACTCGAACAATAAATATAATTTAAATAAAAAAAAATCTGATTTAAATTTAAAAAATCCGATTTTTTTTATTTTTTTTTTAATCATGATTTTTTTCAGCCCTGGTCTGAAGTAAAAAATGAATTTGTAAAACGTGGTTTTACAACACAATTTACTATTGAGATTTTAGACAAAAAATTTAGAAATTTAAAAAACATAAAGATACACGATAATAATAAAGAAATAAATACTGGAAGAGGTACATGGGAATATTATAACAAGTTTTGTAACTTATTTGATAGTGATAAAACTATTTCAATAAATTATACATTGAGTAATAGTATGAAAATTATGACAGAAAGTGATAAAAAAATTAATCCAAAAGATTTATTAGATTTATCTGTCGATTTAACAAATGAATCTGAACAATGTTTGACATATCAATAGATAGAGATTCTCTAGTTTCAGTTTTATATAATACTACTTATAATAACAAAGCTGATAAAAGTATCAAAAATGTGACAAGAATTAAACGAATTATGATGTATTCTAAAAAGATTTATTATAAATAGGAAAAAATTATAAGAAACAAAAAATACGTGAATTAATTGATAATATGATAAACGTCAAAAAAGAACGTAATAAAATTTTAGAAGATTTATCAGAATACTTAAAAAACAGACCCTAATGAAATTTATATTATATTCCTGTATTTTTTTATATTTTAAATGTTTAGTTTATTAAAAAATATATTTTAATTTTTTGTTTACTTTAGATTTTTGGTACTTTTTATCAGCATTATTATTAGAAAAGTGTGTTAATTTATTTTTAATTGCCAAAGAGGATTATTTTTTTAAATGTATATGCACGACATTTGTTTTTTGTGAAGAAATGATATAATTTCTTTAATTCATATATATATTTATGTCTAATAAGCCATTATAGATGAGTCATTATAGATTAAGTTGGTGTATTTTTTAAATACAAATTTATTTGCAAGTTACAAAAATATATGCATGTTATAACTGTAGATACTTGATTTATTATTTTATTATTTGTTGTTTTTTTATCAAAACAAAAGTTTCATGTGTGTTTACTGTACATTCATGCAAATAAATTACGTATTTTCATTATTGTGTCATATCAAAATAAATGCGGGAATCATTAAAAAAATAATGCGAAATTTTTCTTGTAATAATTTTTCTTATATTGTTCTCATATGTTACTCTTAAAAAAATATTTCATATATTTTAATTTAGATATGTGAAATAATTTGTATCTTTTCTAATTTTTTTCTTGATAGTTTTTTTTACAATATAGAATATTACATCTATAATATAGTATTCTGTTTACTTGCTGTATTTGGCCATATATGTGCCTAATAATGAGGCCAATGTTTTTATTACATTTTGAAAAATGTGCTGCAGATATGCCAAATTAATCTCTAATTGCAATGAATGATTCTGCTTTTGTCAATGTCCATATTCTTAATGCAACTTGTTTTTTTTAAAGGTACCACATAATATTTTCTTTGGTCCATATGCTATCCGATGACATTTGTTAGTTGCTATAAATTACGAGTACATCTATTTAATACAATTTATTCAATTATGACTTAAATGTATAAGAAATTTTAATGTAATACTAACCGTACATTGTTATTCTGTTATCAAAATAAAATAAAATAATTATATGTAATGCTGTACATTAATGCTATACACAAATAATTATTTGTTTATATCTATCTTTCTTATTCTACATGTCATTCGAAAATTATTTGCATGAAAATTATTTCAAGAGTACTGTGGAATTATTATTTCGTAATAATTTTCATTGTACATGTAATGTTCTATGACGAGATTATAACAAACCATTTTCAAATAAATTTTTATAAAAATCCATATAATTTGTATAATGTCAATATAATTATCATCATTATCATTTTCCAGAATAAATGTAACAATACATTTACCTTTTTGTGATCGATTTTGTCGATTCATTATTTTCAGATACAAAATATAAACTGTTTGCTTTCTAATCTTTATGCATGTTTTTACAAAAGATATAACTAGAAGTCACTATAGATGCTGTGAGCATTAATGGTGTGAGCGAGACATATCCACATAATGAGACATATCCACATAAAAAACCGCTCAATGAGCGTACATGAATAGCCGTTATCTAGCCGCTCAATGAACGATTGCAATACTAAATGCACCTAATGGCGCTCATTAAATACAATGGCGCTAATATGCCAATACACAATAGCCGGCATTTATTATAATGCATTTTGAAATTTTTTCAAAATAATTTTAGCATTTAATTCAGATTTTTTCATTTTTTTTAAATTTGGGCATATGATTACGCGAATATACTTGAGTGTTTTGTTCATTATTTAACATTGTAACACTGTACTTTGAGTTATTAAACAATAGCATGGCATTTTGATAATTGTAATTTTCTAAGTGTGCTGATGATATGGACTCTTTTGAAATTTTCGAAGCAGTTATTTGATAAGTTCGAAGTTGTAGTTCTGCTGCTAATCTATAGTTTACGTTACATATAGTTTACGTTACATATACTATACATTTTTAGTACTGATAATAGCTTATATGCAGAAGATATGCGTACGTACATACATTTGCATATATTCTGCAATATTTTTTTGTAAATATATAATTTTATAATCAAATATCGTATTTTTTTTATACAAAACCAATTTTTTAAATCTACTCTTATATCTACTCACATTACCATCTCTGTTTCACTTCAAACCATTATGCAGAGTTGCGACATTTTTATAAGTAAACTTCTAAGTAATAAATATTTTATAACTTTGAGTCTAGAATCGATTGAATAACATTTTAACGAATGTAATTTTAATGTAATTTTAATTTAAATATTGATTATTAACAAGTTATTACATAAAATGTAAATAGGCAGCTATAATATCATCTTCTCTTTTACTGTTTCAATATCACTTTAGTGATTTCCCATCATGATTCCCACAATAATAATGCCGATGTTTAAATTGGCAGATTTTCCGAAGATTTGTTATAAAGGTTTTAGGTTCGCTGAATTCAAATTTGATATAAAAAATTCAAAATTTAAAAAGGTAAATCCAATATAGCAGCTTGACAATCGGAAAAATACATTTTTATGAAACTAATAGCAAATTCGGTTGAACGCACTCAGTGCACACTAGTATACATTAAAGCCGTTGTACAAATTGACGTGAATATATGTGTTTAATATAAAAAGACAGAAACGGATTAAACCATGAAATATCCTTAATACACTTTATTGTGCTAATTAATAAAATGTGTAGTGAGATTTTATTATATGAGATATTTCACTTTTACATTCAGATTAGATCAGTGTACAACTACTTTAATGTGCACCAGTGCGCAATAGTGCGTTCAACCGAATTCGTTATAAGATGTTTTTGATGTTATTGAATTCAAATACATATACAGGGTAGGCCATTTTAATCTTTCCATGCTGATAACTCGAAAAGGATTTTTCCCCAAAAACATAAGAAAGGAAAGTTATATAATTTTGAGGAGGGAAGAAATTAGTGAATTGATCTTGAATTTGACCTTGAAAACATTTTATAAGGTCATTTGTAGGTCAAATTGAATTTTTTAAACGAAACGCCCCATTTTTTATTGCATATTCTAGTAACATATCTCAAGAGCTTTTCAAAACACTACAATAACATATTTTTTCATTAAGTACTTTTCAAATTATAAGACTTGAAACCTACAATACCGCCAGCATTAGCATTACCCAAGATGTCCGACCGACGGCTAAAATCTCTTGAATGATGTTCAGAGACATTGATAATATTTGTTAGGATGAAGAGATTGTCCCTCTTATTTTTATTTTTAAGCATCTGAAGTGTTACAAGCTGTTGTCTCTGAAAGTACACATAATAGTGAAAAATGTTTCATACAAAACTTGTATGGTTTGAAAGAGGTCAAATAACATTGATATTAATTTAAAAAAATAACTTCTTCAAGATTAATGTAAAACGATCACATTAAATTCAAATGAGGTCCTTCAAACTTGATGGCAGATTCATAGCTGAGAGACGTTTCCAAATGGTATAATGAAATTTTCTTTCCTCACGAACTTCCTGAGTTATCAATCGTCAAATCTTCTATAGAATTGACATTAGTTGAGTTCAGTGAATACAACACTCACCGGGTGCTAGATTAACATGAATCCCCTTGCCTCTCACGATTTGGTGCTGAAAATGAAAATAAGAGAGACAACCTCTTCATCCTAACAAATGTTATCAATGTCTCTGAACAACATCATTCAAGAGATTTTAGCCGTCGGTCGGGCATCTTGAATAATGCTAATGCTGGCGGTACTGTAGCTTTCAAGTCCTATAATTTGAAAAGTACTTAATGAAAAAATATGTTATTATAGTGTTTTGAAAAGCTCTTGAGGTATGCTACTAGAATGCAATAAAAAATGGGGCGTTCCATTAAAAAAATTTGATTTGACCTACAAATGAGCTTGAAAAATGCTTTCAAGATCAAATTCGAGGTCACTAACTTCTTCCACACTCAAAATTATACAACTTTCCTCTCTTGTGTTTTTTTGGGAAAATGCTTCCTTTTCAAGTTATTAGCGTGGAAAGATAAAAATGGCCTGTATATGTGTATATATATGCCAAATTTTGAAAATTCTAAATATATTCAAAATGTAAAAAGATGTATCTAATATGGCGGACATAAAAAATCTAAATAAAATCTAAGAAATAAAATATTTAAAGAATCTATAAGGTTCAATTTTATGAATTCAGTATAATGGAAAATTCAAAAAATACATATACATATATACATATGCAGAAAATGTTATAGGGAGGCTCTATAATTTATGTTTTTAGTTATGTTTTTTGTTTGTTTTTTAAAATTTTTTAACATTAGGAGTTCTCGGCCGAATACTAAGAAACTCAGAGAAATGAATAGTTAGTAAAAAAACGGCAAATTATTGTCTAAAATATTCCCAATATTGATTGATGTAGACATCGAAAATTTAATCTAATAAACGTTCTTGTGTTATTTAAATTAAGTGATTATAAGAGGTTCATTTAGACGTTTATAAAACGCCCATAAGACATTTATACAACTATCTCATCTATTTGATCCTAAATTAATCTTTTTACAAACTAAACGAAATTGTACAAATTGTAGAAAAAAAAATCAAAATACATCTCATTTACTTTCATCATGAAGCTTTATTTTGGGGAATTGCTTTCAAAGAATCATTTCATTAGAACATGGGTAAAACATGGATAAACATCTCATAATGCTACGTTTTTTATTCTGTCCTATGTTTTTTTATTTACGAGAAATCGAAACTCCGCCGCTTTTATCTATTGATTCTACATACTCATTGCATAGACGTTTAATAGTCATCTTTTCGATTTATTACTTATTGGGTAAAAGATGAAAGTAGTGGTGTGCGTGCGTGCGCGCGTGCGCGCGAATTCGTTTCTTTCAACTAGCTTTTCGCTAGATCTAGAAACTCGCTGGGAGTTTATTTGCGATTAACAATAGCAAAGTAGATAGAGAGTGTACTAACGCCAAGCATTCCAAGTTCGATACTGTTGTTCGAGTGTTCGTTTATTCTGAGTGTGACAGGACCGAGAAAGAATGAACAACAATAACTTTTGCGTCAGCTAAACTCTAGCGTCCCTTCTATGTGCCGTTGTGTTGTTGTGTTGCATGCAGGCGGTCGACTAGCGCCTGGAAGTATCGCCAGCCCCCCGGGTTCTGGTGGCTCCACAGGGAACACGGGGAACTCGAATTCGGCTGCTGCAGTGGCGGCAGTGGCAGCGGCGGCGGCAGCTAGACGCGGTAATCGCAGACTCACACGCAATGAAAGCCGTTACCATTCCGGTGAGTACATCTCTAGCACTAGATATACAAGGACCATTCAGGCAGTAACAATAGGTATTGTTAATTTATCAGTTTCATTTCCACCGTACTGTTCGAAAATCGTTCAAATTGTTCGAACAGCTACAATAAATACCTTCCTTTTCGTGGCATTATAGTGAATGTTATAGAGAATGACGAAGGTGAATATAGAAAGAAATGATATTTGTAAAATCTGTTTAACGATATTGCATGAAAAATCGCGATTCAGATTTTTATTAGTCTTTTTATGTCTGATGAACAAACGAAAACTTGTATGTTGTTGTGTAATGTGAGTAGAGTGACATTATTTCGATTTATACAGTTTTGTTTTATTTTTCTAGTTTTTTAACCCTTTGCGGACGGGGAGCAACTATAATTCTTTAATCCTTTGTGGATAGGGAGCAACTCTCTTGCTATTTTTCATAAACTACTAGCTCGATTTTCAAGAAACTTGATATATAAGAGTTTTGATGATGCTCTTCAATTCTGAAGTCAAAAATTCAAAATTTAAAATGGCGGATCCAATATAGTCGATGTCAAAATGAACGAAAAATGCAAATATTCAATTTTCATTGAACTTATATATTAAAATAAGGATTTTTGGTGGTATTCTTTCTGATTTTGAAGTCAGAAATAGCAAATAGCAATTAAAAATAGCTGATCTAAAATTACGAAGATAAAATAATAAAATTAAAAAATCCGATTTTTAGGAAACTTGAACTAACTGGAAACTTGATGATTATAATGGTATTGTCATTGAATTTGAAGTAAAAAATATGAAATTTAAATAATGAATCCAATATGGATGTGAAAGGATATAAGAAATAAATATCATTCAAAATTTATGAAATTCATAGTCCGCCATATTTTTATTATCCACCATATTTTTTACGTCTACCATATTGAATCTACCATTTTGAATTTTATATGCATGATTTAAGATTTAATCACAGTATTATTAGAAATATCTTAGTTCAGATTTCATGAAAATCTGACAATATCTTCTTAATTTTTGCCATATTGAGTTCATCATCTTGAGTTTTTCAGTTTTTACTTCAAAGTCAACTATAGCATCATCAAAACATCTATACGTCATCTTTTCATGAAATTTTCCATAATTTCCGAAATAAAAGATGGTGATTATTGTTAGTATACTCGTACTCTGCCTCTTTAATTCCGCCACATTAGATCCATTTTGAATTTCTGAGGTTAAATTCGGATTCAGCGATCCCAAAAACCCTTATAATACTAGATTTTCCATAATTGACTCCTTTAATAATATCCCGTTTTCAAAAGGTTAAATAAAATAAAATAACGAAACTTGATGCTCCGCATTTATCCTCCGCTTTTTTCCAAATAAAATGTCATTGACGGGAGAAAAATTTGTTTTGTTTGGAAGCGTTGATAAAAAAATTCATTTATCTTAAAGTGCAAGTAATCTTTCATCTAGGGCATTAATTGATGTCGATGAAGTCTTGTAGAAGATAAGCCGATTCAGAAACACTCGCGTCGATAGATTATGTACAAGACATCCCAAGAAACATACGGAAAATATTATTTACATAAAATTTTAAAAGAACTATGAGGAATGTTTGTTAAATAGTAAAGATATTTTTTTTACTCTGTTAACAATAGATTTATATCAATTATAGTTCATATTTCTTAACATCTTTTTCTTTATAATTCTTTAAAATTTTGTATTTTTAACCTAGGAATAGTTATTTAATTTTTTTTAACGATCACCTGGAATATTTTTTTTATCCTAATTAAAAATTATTAATTATATATTGTATATTATTAATGGTTTTATAATTTATTAGAATTTGAAATAATTATTATTCCAAAAATTCTTGCCGATTTTTGTAATTTTTTTATTACGATAAAAAGCGTTCTTTGTCACTGATATTGAAACGTTTTTAAATCATTTAAACGAACGCATACGTTCTAATGGCTATAACAGTTTCACCATACATAAATAATTCTGTGTGCAGCAGCAGCACTTTTTTTTAATGAAAACAAAACAAAAGGTGAATATATTCTTTATATAGCTTCATTTTTAATCTAAAATGTAAGGTAATGTTGATTTATGGCTTATCATGCATAAATATTATCGCAGAGATGTCAATTTATATATAAAAAAACCATAAACGTTTCTGCTTATAAAGTCATATTAACGCATGTGTACAGATCTGTATCGGCGAGAATGCACCGACTTAATATTTATTTAATATTTATTCAATATTTTCTGAAAAAAAAGAAAAATAAAAAAAATTAGGATGGATTCTCGATCACGGTAAAAAAACCTAGTAATAACTTTATTTTTTCATTGTTAGGATACAAAAGATCATTCTAGATAATTATTCCAGGATTAATATTTAAAATTTTTGGCGAAATTAATTATAACTAATGATAAAAATTAGAAAACTAATTATGTTTGGGACAGCTTGTATACGATATGTATGATACAAGTACAACTTGCGAGACGCATAGTGTTGCATATTATAAATACGATATAAATATGCTTCATTCGGAAATATATTACAACCGATTCATAATCAATGACTGAATGTTACCTGCTTATATTGTAGTTTACGTGCGACGGCATCAACCACACTGAATGCACCTATCACAACTGGAAAACATTAATTTCATTCCATTTTAATCATGAATTTTGGCATAAAAGAGACTGTAAGTGTGAAGAATTGAAGTTGCTTAAAGATCTATTTTCAATTTTCTTTAGAAAATAATGAAAATAATAATCAAATGTTTTAGTTTTAATATGGAATCAAATATAACAGTTTATACATTCTTATACTGTTATATTTACTTAACTGTTATACTATTAACTATTATATTTAGTCCAAATTAAAACTCAGACATTTTGATTTTATGTTTTATTATAAAAAATAGTATTACGTATCATTTTACGAAAAAGTTTATACTGTTTATAAAATATTCCGGACTGATTTTATGTATGCGAGTTGAATGAGCATTGACGATGAACGAATTTTTTTCGCGACGTGTATACTTTTTTTTAAGATTAATTGTTGCGAACAAAGACAATTATAGGTGGGGCAGGGCGAGTAAAAAATCCCGGACCGGTGAAATATCTCGAAAACTAAGTATTTCCGAAAAAAATGTTCTCTGCAAAAGTTGTAGGATTTCAAATGATCTCACTGATCAGTTCAGGGTGACATGTCACCAAGGTCAAATCAAGGTCACATTGATTTTTTTAAATGGCACACCCTACTTTTGATTACAGATCTAATAGCTGGTGTGAAGAGCTTTTCAAAACACTACAATTAAGTTATTTTTTATAAAATACTTTTCGAGTTATGAGGCTTGAAAGTTACAGCATCACTGGCATTAGCATTATTCAGTGCGTAGATGGTTTTAAAAATTAGATTTCGCACCTTAAAATTTTATTTAAAAAATTATATCTCTTGTTGGCGGAAAGAAAAAAAAAGAGCGTTTGCGAAAACATTTAACGGGCTATGCTGAAAAGGGGACCCAACCATCCCCGCGTTCGCGCGAATTTTGGGAAAGTTTCGTGAAAACTGTTGGACAGTCCGATTCTTTTGAAAGCTTGGACCCCGGGCTTCAAAAAACCGAGTCTTTTCAAACTTTTATAAAATTTTCCTACGATTGCTATGTTGTCGGAAAAAGAAGGTATTTATCTCTTAATAAGAGGGATAAATGAAAGAGTATGAAGATAAAAAAAGATCATATCAAGAGACATGTGATCTTTTCAATGCAAGTTTTAATGCGCGAGACTTTTAATGCCAATTTCAAAATTGACAGTTGTAAGAACAATTCAGCGTTTCATAGAAACAGGTAGCGTGAAAGATCATTCGCGCACGACCTATATCTGCTTCCAATGATGAGAAAAGTGCTATTTTGCAAAGTTTTATCGAAACGTCTACTAGAAAAGTTGCTACAGAAAACGAAGTCAGTCAATCATTTGTGTGTAACATTTTAAAAAAGCACAGATTTCATTCCTATAAAATGCTTTACGTGCAAGAGTTAGTTAATGAAGATTTTGACCGGAGAATAGGATTTTGTGAACTTAGAGAAACGCGGAAATGATGTCGTAAATAACATTGAACTTTTCTGATGAAACTAGTTTCGAACTTTAGAGAATGTTAATTGTCAGAATTGCCGATATTGGAGCACCGAAAATCTACGTTGGATGAGAGATAACAAATCTCAATATCTTGACAAAGTCAACGTCTGGGCAGGAATAATTGGAGATCATTTAATAAGTCTATTTTTCATCGATGGAAATCTTAATTCTGAGATGTACGGAACAATGTTATTGTTTGAGCAAATTATTCCTACTATTCGAAAACTCTTTTCTAACGTTTCGATCGCGCGTGGGTGTGTGTGAAGCGTATCATTTCGAGGAAACTCATTAACTATTGAGAGTTCTGAGTTCTGTTTCAATAGTTCTATAGTTGATAGATTAATAGTTCTGATCATTAAAGCAAAAATTAAAGCAAAAATATGCCTTAGTACAAAGTGAGACGGTAGGTTCACGCAGTGTCTCACTTTGTCCTACAAAAGATTCCGTCAAAATAAAGTCAGATTTTAAAAGATTATAGTTCTACACGAGTTCTAGAAAGAATTTTGTCAAAAAACGTTTTTTAAATTTTTAAATAATTTTTATTAACCCAAAAAGTGATATTTCTAAAAATGAAGATAAGACGGTCATTTATTTTTGACAGTTCTCAGAGTTCTATCATAATTCTCGAGTACTTCTGAATGTATTCTAATGTTTTCCAAAGAGTTCTGATCATTTACATTGTTTGTTTATCATTAATTTTTATCTCTCGAAAAACCCGCATTTACGGATATATGGGTGTGACGCTGCACAACTCTCGACAGTTCTCAGAGTTCTATCGTGATTCTCGCATAGTTCTGAATGTATTCTAACGTATTCCAAGGAGATCTGATCATTTACACTATTTTTTTAATTATAAATAATTTTTGTTTCCCGAGAAATCCGCATTTAAGGACATATGAGTGAAACGTTGCACGATTCTCGACAGTTCTCAGAGTTTTCGAGTTCAATTCTCGAGTAGTTCTGAATGTATTCTAACGTTTTCCAAAAAGTTTTGATCATTTACATTATTTGTTTATTTTTAAATAATTTTATCTTCCGAGAAATCCGCATAAGAAACATTTAGTGCTTTTCTGATGCTAATTTGTTGCTTTATTCGCGATTTTGTTGCTCAAACCGATTCAAAACAATGGCTGTGCTAACTTAAATTATAGCACAGTCACAAAAAAATTAAAAAAAAAAAAAGAATACGTATTTCTTTAAAGCTAATTTTGTGGCTAATTAGTTGTTTCATTGCCAAGATGATTGCAACATTTTTTATAAAAAAAAGAAAAACTTTTAATTACGTTGATAGAACTCTGAGAAGTGTAAAAAATAAATGACCGTTTCATCTTCATTTATAGACATATTACTTTTTGGAATATAAAAATTATTTAAAAATTAAAAAAATAGTGTTTTTGACAGAACTCTTTCTAGAACTCATGTAGAACTATAAATCTTTTAAAATCTGACTTTATTTATGATGGAAACTTATGTAGAACAACGTGAGACGCTGCGTGAACCTGGCGTCTCACTTTGTACTAAGGCATTTTTTTATTTTAATGGCCAGAACTATTTGTTTAATCTATC
>JANQDE010000117.1:342822-367822 GCA_037157785.1 Cephalotes varians | reverse complement strand
GAGGTTCTCAAGCTTTTATTTCTGCTTAATATTTTTACTAATGCATAACTTCTGAAATAAAGAAGCAACTCTAGTGAAGAAGTTTTTTAGCTTTTTATGATTTTTGTCTGGACGAATTCAGATCTTGATAAATTCTCATACTTAAGGAATGGTGAATTATTCACCAAATGAAGTAATGGATATCCTGCTGACTCTTGGTGAATGCAATAGGACTACAGACATGCTTCCCGTCACTATGTTGAGCTATATCCTAATTGTCGCCATTCAAGTGTCCAGCAAGTAAATAGTGAAAGAAAATGTTAGAAATAAATATTGAAAAAAAAGCTCGCAGAATTACATTATATCATCAGAAACAGATAAATAGGCTTTCAAACAGTAATGATCCTAGACTCCTCATAGTTTTGGACAGTCCATTTCAATCTATACATCAGTATTCGGCAAATACAATAGAACGTGAATTAAGAATTCCTCGATTTACTGCTCATCGGCTCAATATGTTACAATTCGTACAATACCATCCTTACCACATCAATCTGATAGGAACAGGAATTGAGTGAGAATGATTGCAGACTGAGAATTAAATTTCAGATGGCACTCGGTGCATTGGAGCAGAATCCAGAAATTTTTTTGGAATGTTTGTTTCACGAAGCTACATTTCACAGCGATAGCGGTCTCAATAGATACAATAGATAATGACCATAGTCATTATTGATCACCAATAAATTCTAGTATCGAGAGGTGCTCAATCAGTACCGTTGGAATCTTCACGTTTGGATTGGGATATGTAATGGTTAAATTATTGGCCCGCATTTTTTTGAACGTACAATCCAACTTACTTAGACTTCTTTCAAAAGCATTTGTCAGTATATTTTGAAGACATTCTACTGGATGTCTGCCAGAGGCTTTGGTTTCAATAGGATGGTGCTCCAGCACATTACTTTCAAGATGTTCGGATTTTTTTAGATAAACGATATTATTGGACCAAATTATTGGACAGGGGAGGATCAGTCTTGTGCCTGAGATCACCGAATCTAAATTTTCTTTATTACTTGATTTATAGGAATATGTAAAAGATGTTATATATCAGAAGCATCAATCACGAGAATAGATATGGCGGATCGAGTCAGAAGAGCCTGTCAAGCGATAACGTCGCAAATATTCAGAGAAGTTCTGGAACTTTAGATACAGACTGAATTTGTGCTTGGAGAATAACCTTGCATATTTTGAAAATTTAATTCCGAGGCTGAGGTACGATTAGGCAAAGTATCTTGCCTTAGTTGGCTGAATCATTTATCGATCTTGTCTTAGTTAGCTGGATCATCTCTCGATCTTGCCTTCATTAGTTAGATTAATCACCGATCTTTGTTGGTTAGATACTATATAAACTTTAATAATTTCGAAACGGTTGATTCATAGTGAATTAAGTTATATGTTTTGAAAAGATCTCAAAAAGAGCTATAGTAATGCAATAAAAGCTGGGAGGTTCCATTTAAAAAATTCAAAGTGATCTTTATCTGATTTGACAGCGTTACCCAAGATCAAACTAATGATATCTTCTTATGTCCCCCTTCGAATCCTACAACTTTTGTTTAAAATATTTTTCCATATCTTTTGTACATTTCGAGATATTTCGGTGTGAAAGTTAAAATGGAACACCCTGTAACTCGATGTCGCAATCATTTGTACAATTAGTAATATGATTGTTTTTATATACTAAAGAAACTAACGAGCATAGTACTTAAAAAATGCTCGCTGGTGTTGGTATAGAAAACACAGGGATTACAATACTTTTATATCTTTAGAATGTCATAATTGCTACAAACTTGGAAAGCCAGGAAAAGTCATGGGAAGATGTATAAAAGAGCCTGGAATTTTAAACTTTGCTCACAATTTCTTTAAATGTTTTTATTCTAAAAAATATTTATAATTTTTTAAATATTATAACTATTCAATATTATATTATATCTACTATTATAACACTCATAATCAAATGCGTTCAATTCAAAATTCGCGCATCTTACAATTCTTACGTGTATTACGAGGAGGCATTTTAGGTAAGGAGAAACTTTATTATATTGGGTTGATGCAAAAGTTCGTCCCATTTTGGCGCTAAATGGCATTGCATCGCAAAACCGAAGTGTTATCTACTTCACACGTGTAAAGTTTTGATGTTGTTTGACAGAAGGAATTTCAGCGAGTACTTGGAAAAAAAAATTGTGTTATTTAGTTGTGTTTTTTAAATTTCGTTATCAAGCATTAAAAATGGCAGAAAATAAGGAGCATTTTCGACATATTATGCTTTTTTATTTTCGAAAAGGCAAGAATATTTCGCAGACGCAGAAAAAGATATGTGCTGTGCACGGTGAGAGTGCCATTGATTCCACGTGTCGTAAATGATTAAGAAAGTTTCGTGAAAACAATTTTAATCTTAGCGATGCATCACGTTCTAAACGACCGGCCGAGGCTGATGGCAACGAAATATTGGCGCTAATTGAAAGTGATCGGTATAGAACAACTCGAGAGATCGGAGAAATTCTTGGAATCCACTAGTCAATAGTGTCAAGGCGATTACGTCAACTTGGAATGGTTAGCAAAGTCGACGTATGGGTACCACATAAGTTAACGAAGAAAAATTTGATAAACCGAATTTCTGTTTACGATTCTTTATTGAAGCGCAATCGATCCATTTTTAAAGCGGATGGTTACAGGTGATGAAAAATGGATCGTGTATAATATGTAGGAACGTTTCGGCTAACTTTTTAGTTCATTCAGTTATTCAGTAATCGATGGATTGGTACATAAAATTAAGAATCAATTTCTCCAATCGTAGATGTTCAAATTAAATCAATATCTCAGCATAAAATAACAATATGTATCTTCCCACATCATACAAAGAAAAATGTAATAAATAATAATAATAAATAGAGTAAGAATCGTAAAAAATCAAAGAATTAAAATAGTACATTGTTAAAAATAAAAAGAATAAAATGATTTCTCGTAATTAGTTACAAGAATATGCAATTAGAAATGGGAATTTTTATTTAAAAAAATTGATATGACTTTTATGACGCATTTTAAAGTCAAATTGCTAACATTGCATCTTACAATTTTTATCTAAAACATTTGTTTAAAATATTTTTCTCAAAAATGCATACTTGAGATATTCAGTTGTTCCGGAACATTTTGGACACTCTGTATGAAGTAGAGAAATTTTAGATATTTAGCTATGTCAAGTTTATTTTTTTGTTTTAATTTTAATGTTAAAAATTTATAAGAACTAAAATATCGAATTTGAAAAAAATAAATAAGATTTTCTTAACTTTTATATTGCAAATCTATGCAAACCTATTTATATATCATTCATTAAAATCATTAAAAAAAAAAAATAACATGATTGTTACCTTTTACAAAAAAATCTCAGTTTGTATAATCGAATAAGAATCAAATGAAAATTTGATGATAAAAAAATGATATCTCTGTTATTGGATCGAAAATATTTGTTTGAACATTTTCAACAGCGATATTAAAACTCAATTAAGGTAATAATTAATCAGAAACCTTCCTATAATCGAGTTTGGCAACGTTTCTTCAAGCAACGGAAAATTCAGTTACGTCAATTTTTTTCCGTGTTTAATGCGTAACTTAATTTAGTTTAATTATACTTTATTATAATTGAGATATTTTATTAAATTTGTTTTTTGTACTGTATCAAAGCAATATTAACAACAAAATAATTAAAATTTATATTTTATTCAACCTTTTTATTTAATTTGTCTTTTCTGTTATAATTGCATTCGTTCTTTCAATACTCATTTTTTATTAGCCTTTAGATTTTGCGAGAAATAGTATTATATTTCTAAGCTTCTATTTTTGTGTTACTTCTAATGATCTAATGATATCTTTCCTGCAATTCCTGCTTTTAAACATCAAAATTTAAAATGACATACTAATCATGGAAAATTTTCTACTGTCGTCTGGAAAAAATAGAAAAGTCAGGGAATTTCAAAATTCATTTTCTGTGACAATCCTGAATATTCTCAAAATCTAATGCTTTAATGCACATTACATCTGCTCAATCTGCATCTCTCAACAGAACTATATTAGCAGAAAACGAGCCTAATGCGGAGGCAGTTAATGGCAAACTGCCGTCACGTTCTGCCCGATCCGTTTTCTGTAGAAATCTTTCTATGGACGTACTAGGCGTTTCGATTGCTGCGAATTTCGCAAATTAAATTGTTTCCAATGAAGTTAGTTTCAAACTTCATGGAAATAATAAGGTTGCCTATGAATAACAAATTAATGAAATTTATTTAGAAGATGGATTTTAGATACGTGAATATACAGGGTGTCCTAAAAAAGTCTGAATATCTCGGAAAATATAAGTTTTACAGAAAAGTATTTCAGACAAAAGTTGTAGGGTTCAAAAAGATCTATTTATTGATCTTATCAATTTGATCTTGGGTGGCGTTGTCAAGGTCAGGTCAAGGTCACATTTTTTTTAAAACGCTACTTTTGATTCCAGAATTTAATAGCTGATCGAGAGCTTTCCAAAACACTATAAGAAAATATTTTTTCATTAAGTACTTTTTGAGTTATGATGCTTGAAAGCTACAGTATCGCCGATATTAGCATTACCTAAGGTGTACCACGCGGAGATTGCCCAATTCATTTTACATCATTTTACATTGACGCGCTTTGACATAGTTCTTCTTTATATCTTATTTATTTTTATTTATTCTTATTTATTCTTCTGACAATGCACTATTTTAATTCTTTTCACGATTTTTATCCTATTTATTATTCATTGCGTTTTTCTTTGTATAATGTAGGAAGATACATATTGTTATTTTATGTTGTGAGATGTCAGATTTAATTTGGACATCGACGATTGGAGAGACTGACACAAACCATAACTTAATTTTATGTATCAATTCATCGATTATTCTCATTTGTACGAGTTGAAGATGGCTAAAAAGTTAGCCGAAACGTTCCTACATATTAAAACTGTAATACAGTATTGAAATTTGTAAGTTTTTATTCATGCGCCCTACTTTCAGCTTTCCCATTAGCCAAAGTTTTTTTAATTGTTTATATCAAATTTAAGTTAAAATGTTTAAGAAATGATGACAAGTCTTCAAAATTTTTTTTATTTTGTAGGCCTTTATTCTGTTGATCCACTATTTCATCGAAAGCTGACGTTCCGAAAGGTTCCGGGATCAGAGAAATTGTGTACGAGGTCTATTAGTTTTTCAGGCTTTTTATTCTGCTCTTCTACAGATCATACTTGTCGCCTCTCTTATCTATTACGATCTGACCGCTCTCGCTCGGCGCTCTCTCTCGATAATTGCGACCGGCCAAACTCGATCAGACTGACCGGAGTTTTATTCCTCAAACTCGATGATAACGTGCGTGTTGACATGCAGACCAGGCGGAACTAAAATATACTTATGACCCCAATTCAACAAAAATGGCATGTGCGTCCACTGGAAAATAATCGCTAAAATGAAATTAAAAAAAAAGGATCTGAAAACGGACATGCAGCAGTAATTGTAGAAATATAATCGATCTGCGCCGCTAGCGCCATATGGGAGCTTAACAGAATAAACGATGTATTTAAGTTTTTGTGTATCGAAAATGATTTACTTAATGATTTTGATGATCTACTTAATAGTTCTTAATCAGAAGCCCATACTGGTTGCTAAATACCGATATAAATATTTTGAAATCCGAGAACATCAGTTAATAAGTAGCAGTTGTTACTCAATATCTTCTTAACTCAATATCTTCTTTGTACGGCCCACGGAATTGTAGTATTAACTTCTTAGCGGCTCCCAGAGTGCTGTCAAAGTTTCTTAGCATTCTTAAGTCATTTACTTGATAGCTCGTTGGCGCCTTATGCTTGTGACCGTAATATAGCTTTTGCTTCTGTTGTGCCTGCAATATACGTTCTACCACTGCTTTGCGGATACTTTCGAGGTCTTTGATCGGGCGATTTATACTAATTTCAACGAATTCTCTAATACAATCGACATGGGGACCACGTTGGTCCACCTCAAACCAACACCATCCCAAATAGTTGGCTGGATATCTTTCTGGTTGATCGTGTTGTTGAGGCAATACTCAACTTCACCGAATACCCTGTATAGTCTGCCATCTGTAGTATTACTTAGTTTGGCTATTATTGGGACTAGGCTTCGATTAATTCGTTCGTCTACGGAGAGCCGGTGGCTTTCACGTGTTTTGTGTAAAACATTTGCTTATTAACTGACTTCATGCTGTTTCAGAAATTCTTTAAAGTGATTTGACACAAAACAACCATCACGGTTCGATAACAATATTTTTGACGTGTTGTAACACTGGAAATGATTGGCTAAGCAAGTCATAGCTTCTCTAGAGCTAGTAGTTTTGGCGTATAGTCGGACGAATCGTGAAAACGCGTCCATTATCATTAATATATATTTTTTTGCCGCTACCTGCTTGTCGATTGGTTCAACATGATCCACATGTATCCTCTCGAAAAAGACTTTACTCTTATCAATCGGATACAGTGACTTCTCCGCTTTCTCTGATCCTAGAGAAAAGGATATACTTCAGACAATTTTGCACATGCTGTTCGCATTTTCCTTTAAGGTTTCCTGTCGTACCAGTATGTCGTCCGGATGTTTTATCCGTTCCAACGTGTTCCATCTTGTTGTGTATCAAAACAGCACATGTTGTTCCATGACTTCCGGTACCAAAAATAAGAGTTTTTCCCTTGTTTTTTATACACAAAACCGCTGCAAAGCTTCTATTAGATCTTCTTTGATCTTCAATTTGTCTGCTATCTTCTTCATCTTTGAATCTTTGTTTTGTAGCACTATCAGATTCCATTCGAGTGGAACCTCCACTATCAAAACACCGAACGACCGACTAAAAGCATCTACATATTCCGTTTGTGAACTGTGTCTGTGGATTATGTTGAAATCAAAATCTTGTAACTCGAGTTTTTATCTAACTATTTGTACGTTAATATTCCTTTTCAGTGTCTGAATCACTACAATTGGATACAATCGTAAAATGGATTCCTTGCAGATATACACGAAACCGGTGTACAGTGTAGACTGCAGCTAGTGTTTCCAGTTTGAAACTGTGATACCTAAAGTCTGGTTCTGTTGTTCGCTAGAATACAGGTTGCAATTTTTGATTCGATTATCGCTGGAGCAGAATTGCGCCGAACCCATGAATGCTCGCGTCACAATATAGTTTTGTATACAACTTCGGATTATAAATAATCAGAAGCGGCACGTTGGTCAGTTTGAGCTTTAATGCTTGGAACGCCTTTCTCTCTATCTCTCCGAAGATAAAAGTAGTTCTGAAAGTTCTCTTTTAACTGATATAGAGGTTTTGCGA
The DNA here is from genome assembly GCA_037157785.1 of Cephalotes varians. Taxonomy (NCBI): domain Eukaryota; kingdom Metazoa; phylum Arthropoda; class Insecta; order Hymenoptera; family Formicidae; genus Cephalotes; species Cephalotes varians. The sequence continues at coordinate 360,433 of JANQDE010000117.1, read as the reverse complement.
TAATATCGAATCTTTCAATGAATTTCCGAAAGTAGGATGCTAAATCTACAAAGCTATGTACTTTTTTGACTGTTTTGGATTTGAGGAAATTCTGCACCGCTAGGCCGCTATCTTTGGGCCATATACCTTGATGCAGCATGGTCAGTTAACAAGTAACGTGTACACAAAACATGTGAAGGTCACTGGTTCTTCGTAGGTGTATTAATCGAAGTCTAGCCCCGATGATAGCCAAACTAAATAATATTACAGATGACAGACCATGGTACAGGGTACTCGGTGAGATTGAGTATTGCCTCAACAACAACATATCTCAAGTATTCAATCTCCGTTGCCACAAATAAACATTTCTCTGCATTTTGAGTTTATTTTCTACTAGTACTGTGAATATAGCTTTAAATGTGTAGCTTTAAATTGAAGTGGCCTCAAAACGTCAGCGTTAACTACTAGTATGTCGTCCATATAAACTATCCGACTTTATAGTGTCTGCCAGAATCGTATTTATGAAACGTTGGAATACTTGGGGTTCAATTTTTAGCCCGAACGGCATTCTTGTGAACTCGAATTGTTCCAACGGTTTTATAAAAGATATATATTTTATCGAATCGATATAGTTACGGGTAAAATCTGTCCTTTAAGTCCAGTTTCCACTAAAAAAAATATTTACCCTCCATCATGTCAAATTGATCTTCGATCAGAGGTAATGAATAATTGTCACGCACCATTATCTTGTTAAAAAATCGATATTTTGCTTTAAAATCGATATACATTTAAGTTTCACCGTTTTTCTTTATGCGTTAGTATAATAGGCGATGCATACTCGGAGCTACTCGAACAAATGTTTCCTCTTTCTAGGAAGCTATCTAGGATTTTGCTAACATTTTCCTTATCAGTGTAGCTGATCCGACGCAGACCAAATTGATTCGGCTGCGCTTCTTTTAATACAATAGTAGTTTCCTCTTTTATTTTTAGCTTCTTTGATCGCTCGGATTTGATATAGTAATTCTCAAATATGGTTCAGAACTCTAATAAATCAATCTATTCTAACCCGCTGTTAATGTTAATTTTATCAACCAATGCTTGCGGTCTCTCATCTATGTTGAATATTTCCGCAATTGCTTTATCATATTCAAACAATCTAAGCGCATCTCTGCCTAGCCATCTCTGCTAAACGGGCCATTTTTCTAGCACATGCGCAACAGTAGAAGCAGTTGATCCAATGGATACATGCATACCGTACTATGTATGAGCGAGAAATCTTGGCGAGCTGCAATGGAAAGGTTATATTAGTAAAGGAAAGTAAGTTAGCGTATGTTAATGAGTGATAGATAGAATGCTAGGTAGATGATACATATTTCCCTTATCCTTGCAACAAATGTATTCTTCATGATTTCTACCCGATTGATAAATTATTTTATTCTAAATTATTTAAATTAACAATTTTTTAATTTTCTTTTTCTCTTTTAATTTAGCTTTCGTATTACTGAGTGCGTTTTATTTTATGCATGATGCGTATGATGTATAATTTTCTTTGTTATTCATTGAATGTTAAATAAAGATAAAATGATACAATGATTGCATTCAGAAGAAAAAGCAGTTTTGCAACAGTTGTAAGATTCTTCATGATTTATACATTTAAATCCAGTGAGAAACAAAGAACTAATCATAAGAGAATTTTAGCTTGCAAGCTGCTTTTTCTGCTGAATGCAGCCATTATATACATCATGCGTTAAACAGAACGCATTCATTATTTTATTTATACATCAATTATTTAAATTTTTATAATTGCATTTGTGCACATGTATACATATGCATATAAATCTTAATTGCAATTTTTGATTTGAAGAAGTTCTATATAATTGTTGAAACAAAAGGGCTTTAATGGTACATTTTTTTTTACAGTAATAGTACTTTACTGAAGTTTTGTTTTATACGTATGAATAAAGTTGCCCGTCTAGCAACAGTGTCTCTGCCTAGTAATATCGAGACGTTGTTTTATTCGGAATTACTCCCAGTATTATACTCTGAATGTCACCTTCCATCGAAATAACGCTTCCACAGTTTCTAGTATCCGAAGCTTTAACCCATTGAGGCCGTGATACCTGTTCCATTTTTTATCAGCTTGTCTAACTCGGTTTGAACGCGTACAGCTGTGTTTTATTAAGCTAATTGGACAATCTGTGTTGATTTTCTCCAAGTACTGATCTGTCTGTACCTAGATTGTACTTGGACCGTTCGCATAAACTCGTCTTTCCAACTTTCTTTGACATCTGCAAAATAGATATCTTTCTCTTCCTCTGGGTTTTCTTTTTCCTCTGGGTTTGCTCTTGATGTCTTTAGGCAGAGGTGCAATTTGGAGCCCGCGCACACTCGTGATTTTTTCCCCTCCACTTAGGCACACAAAGACGTTCCGTCTATCCGCACGGATAGAAAGAGCGTTTTCGCGTGCGTAAGTGGAGAGGGAAAATCACGAGCGTGCGCGGATTCCAAATCGCACTTCTGTCTTCAGATTCCTTCTCCTTTTCGATCAATCCAATCTGCTTAAACGACGTCTTCTTCGTTTTGATCAATCTAGCCGTTCCGACATCGTCCTTCACTTTCGACGCGCAATTCTTGGCATAATGGCCAGAGTGACGAGGGTTGTTGCATCGGTAACATTTTATCGCTCCCCGAAATTGTGATATTGCAACGCCTTCAGTTTATCTCGGCCATTTATCATTTTCGTACCTTTATCCTGAGAACCGTTTCGTCTCGTTGCTTGATCTGGTTTTCAACTTGATTTTGCTGAACGTTTTGATGATCTCTCCTATTCACGAGAAAGAATGATTTATCTTTTTGCTATTCTCGCATCTCGAATTTCCGTCTTCTTTCCAGCCGTCCTATTAAACATTTGCATTCTCTGGAGTGTCTATTCCGCATCCAACGTCAGATATTCGATTCGCGAACGATGCCATTTGAGAGCTTTGCCTCTTGTCTTCGTTTCTCACTGGATTTAAATGTATAAATCATGAAGAATCTTACAATTGTTGCAAAACTGCTTTTTCTTCTGAATACAATTATTGTATCATTTTACCTTTATTTAACATTTTGATCCAATCAGTCTCTTGACTCGTAAGTTGTTTTTAAGAAATTCACCTGTTCTTTTCAGCTGCAGATCTTTGCTAGATCTGTGGTATTCACTCTCTATAGCTCTCCGATTCTTAATTTAGCGCCGTATTTGAGATTACTGACGTCACACTCTGCCGCGGCGAGGCTTGAAAAGCTCATTTTTTCGCCATAACAAATCGATTTTTTTCTTCATTCAATGCTTCTCCCGCTGTTACTAATCCTCCAGTAGCGAATATGGCATGCTTCATGCGATTTACATCACATCCGCTGTTCTTTGAATGTTTTCGTCCGTCTCATCCCGAGCATCTTGTGTCTCGTGGTCCGCTCACAGTCTTGTTCCATCAGCTTCTTGCATCCTGATAATTAGCTCTGCCTTTATCTGACAGTCTTGCTTTAATGCGTGTTTTAACTGCGGTATTATTAAGGCGGATTCATTGTTTGTTCTTTTTCAGTGTTGATTACTCTCACAACGTCTCGATTGCTTACGATCGAATCAGCGTACGCGCGACCGGATGTCGTGCTTTTTGAACGCATTTTACTGATCTACAACATATTTGTTCCGTCCACAGGTAGTGCAAACACAAAATTTTCTGTTCAAAATAGGCTACAGGTATTTCTTAACCGATTTGAATGTTTCTTTAACAGAAATATTCGGAAATAAATTTTAAAGAGAACTGTAAGAACTGATTTTGGAATTTTTTTGTTTGTGTAAAAATATTTGTGATAAATTAGTATTTTTTCACTAAATTATTTTTTATCTGATTACAAGATACTTTAACAACTTCACTATCGATGAAAATAAATATCCATTATAAGAAAAGAAATAATTTAATAAACATTTAACTTAATTTTTATAAACAAATTATTGAAACAAATTATAGATCTTCGCGCTTTCTCACAGAAATAATTAATCTGTTAACTTAATTGATTTCAAATTATCATAATAATGATGGTTTTTCACAAAATTTGATTGTAAACTAATAACTTTTATTGTTATAAACAAATAAACAAAGGATTTTTAGATAATTTATTACAGATTACTTTTTATATTTGAATCACTTACACGTAAACTTATGTGGGAATTCATTGTAGAAAATAAAATTATGTGAACAACGTAATTTTATTAGTGTTAATAGTAATTATTAAAAAAGAATAACCAAACTGGTTACTTTTTTAATTAAAAACGTATTTTTTACTATATCTTTGAAGTAATTTTAGGAATAAATTTAATTGTTATATTGTGTCTAATAATTAATAAATACCTAATTTTTGCAAATTTTGCATCGAAAAAAACGATTTTTATGCAGAAAAAAATAATTCTAGTTTAACAGCTTCTACACCTAAGCAACTTTACGGACAACAGTATAATACAGAAAATAATAATTCTAATCTAACAATCATGCATCTAAATAAAAAAAGTAAAAACATATAATATAAAAAATAATGTTAATCTAATAATTTCTTCATCTAACCATCTTACATGGAATAATCTGTAATATATCTTATTAGATATAGGAGTAGTTATATCTGACTTATTAAATATTTCATTTATTGCAATATTTTTCATAAGGCTGATTACATACATACGAGTGCCAAAGTTAAAAATTTATTATTTTCCCTAATACTTCAATATTGTTCTCTCAAAAAATCTACAAAGTCTCAGAGTTCTAATCTTCGTTAACACGTACACTCACATGCATTAATCAAACTATGATTAATTCAATTATATTTTTATTAGTTTTATATTTGTATTAGTTATTAATAATAATAAATTTACATTGTTAACATAATTCCATATTCTAAAATCAATTTGCGTATAATTTTAAATTAATTCAAATATAAAAAGTAATCTGTAATACAACATTAATAACTAAAGCGCCAAACGGTCAAAGCTAGGTCTTCGTGCTGAAAATTTCTTATGTGAATTTGTATACAGGTTCGATCCCTGGCTGAGGTGTTATTTTTCGCAACAAATTCTTTACGATATTCGGGGGGGAATAAGGGATTGAGATGCTTATTAGCATCGTTGTTATTAAATTGATTATCAATTTAATAGTGTGATTTACTATCCTTGTTCATCTTAAGATTGTGTTTTAAGACCGAAAATTTATTCGGCGCGCAGTTGAACTTGAGATATGTATACAATGTTATTAATGTTGTGTTTTCACATATCGGTCATGAGTCTATATTTATTTAATCTGTAATAAATTATCTAAAAATTACTATATTTCTTTTATTATTTATTTGATTATTTATAATAGAAATTGTTAGTTATTTACAATCATTAGTTATTTACAAAGTTTTGTGAGAAATCAGTTAATATGATAATTTGGAGGGGGTCAATTAAATTAATAGATTAATTATTTTTGTGAGAAAGCGCGGAGATTAATAATTTGTTTATAAAAATTAAGTTACATGTTTATCGAATTATTTCTTTTCTTATAATGAGATAATATTTATTTTCATCGAAGTTGTCAAAATAGCTTGTAGCTTGAAGTGTTAATTTATCACTTTATTCAAATATTTTTGCACAAAGAAAGAAATTCCAAAATCGGCTTCCACAGTTCTCTTTAGAATTTCTGAGTATTTCTGATAAAGAAACATTCAAATCAGTTAAAAAATATGACTTATAGCTTATTTTGAAAAAAATTTTGCGTTTGCACTGTGCGTCCCCCAATGCGACGAAATTATCTCCGAATGCTCTCGGATACACGCAGCCATATCGGACTATGCCTTGCACGTGCACGCAGTCACGCAGAACCGCTGGACACTGTCCGAGGATGTTCTCGAACGCACATAGCTGAACGAGAATATTTTGTTGGCCTACCTTCCCTTGGCCGAGATCGCGATCTTTGTACTTTTATTCCCGAATAAGATGGCCATGCTGGACAGCAACAATATCCGTGGCTACATGGAACACTTCTCCCACTTCTGAGATATTGTAGTCCTTTATTCTGTTGATCCACTATTTTACTAAAAGCTGACAGCAAGTTCCGGGATCAGAGAAACTGTGCACGAGATCTATTAGTTTTTCAAGCTTTTTATTCTGCTCTTCTACATGCAGATAGTGCTTGTCGCCTTTCTTGTCTATCGCAATCTCATTGCTTTCGCTCGTTACCAGTGCTCCCTCTCGAGTCGCATCCGGCCGGTAAACTGCCTATAATTTGCAAAAAATCTGAAAAACAATTTAGAAAAAAGAAAACATGTATTAGTTTGTTACAGAGATATTAATTAAAAACTAAGCAGTTGTAAGAGGAAGTCAAGGTCGAAAACGTTTGTAATTGCGCGATTCAAATTATTTTATTATACTCATACTCTTTATTTGACTTCTTTAATGTCTTTTTAAAGTATGTAATAGTAATTATATTAGTAATAGTAATTATAAAGTATCTTGTTTTAATTTAATTATCTGTTATAAATAAAAAATACAATTAAGAATATGTAATTTTTATTAAGATTTAAAACAGTTCAATTAAAATATTCTAAAACAGCAATACTAAAATTTCAAAAACTTGCCGCGGGACAACGGGGATGAGAGGATCAATTTCCGGAAGGAAAGAACTATAAGGATCCGTACACCTTTTAATTTTTTGTTGCACGATTTTTTGTACAACATTATTTGTACTGAGATTATGGCTGTAAGAGGTTTTTGAGGTCGCTGATTACGAATCCGCTATCAGTTTTTCGAAATTCAAAACGGCGGGTCCAATATGGCGGACGAAACTTGTAAAATTTTGCAAAAAATCTGTATCTCTATGTTTTTTGAGTCGCTGATTATGAATCTGCTATCAGTTTTTCGAAATTAAAATCACTAATTAACTATGGCACTAAAAATACTTTTCGAGAAAAAATCCATACATATTTTGGTATCTGAAATTTTTTAATATTTATGAATTTTTTCTTAAAAAATATGCGTCCAAAAAATTACATTTAACATTTTTTACTTAAAATTTAGACTAGAATACGATAGTGTTTTTTATTATTTAATATTGCAAAATTTTAGGTGTATTATCCACCATATTGTGTCCGCCATTTTGAATTTTGAAAAACTGATAGCAGAATTCGTAATTAGCGACTCAAAAAACATAAAAATACATATTTTTTTCACATATATATACAGTCAATTTCTTCAAAAATGATTTTGTAATGAAAAAAGTAGTACTTTTCCACTTTACTTTAATAACAAATAATTAATTTAATATTATCGTTACAAAACTTGACTCATCCATAAAGTAACATATCTGGACCTAGAAATGATTTATTTCATAAAAAATAAACCTTAAAACTAAAATTTTGGAAATTCATTAAACGATGTATAAAAAGGTGTGACATATACGTAACACCGTGCAACAAAGGGTTAAGAAAGAAAAAAGGGGAAGAACTAGGAAGGACCTGGGAAATGAAGGGCAACCGCAAGGATAAAAGAATCACCTCCACGAGTAACGTTTATCACTTTTTTATTACGAACATGTGCACATTGTCACATGATTGGACGGAGGAACCTCGGCTCTCTTCTAAGTATTACGTAGCTCGTATGAGCTGTTGTGCCGCCGGAGCGGACATGGTTGAGGATGGTGGGCCGAAGATCGAACAACACTTTGGTGTTAACTTTTTTAAACACTTATTTTATTATAATAAATTACATTGATCACTTGCGTAACTTTTATTCCGCGGAACCGTACTTTACGTGACGATTCGTAAATTCAGATTGCCCCCGGTATTCCGTGACGCATCGTATATATACCGCGTTTTGGCGGTCTGTTACCGGGTCGGTTCTGCCGGTTAGCATCAGCATGGTCAACAAGGTCGCAGTTACTTCCGGAGAGGAGAGGTAACTGCGACTTTCAGACAGGTGTCGTCGCTGTGGCTCGCGCCGTCGAGCGACCGCGATAAGCGAAAATTGATCTGTATATGGCGCGTTTCCAGGCCAGGTACTTTGTCATGAGAAATACTCGTGACAGAGCATGCTGAGAACGGTGATGGTCAATTCGGAGACGACTGGCATCGGAGAACTAATAATAGATGCGTTCCGTTTCACGCACATACGCATTCATCTATAGTATATGTAACGTATACTATAGATAAATGCGCGCATATGCATGAAATGGAACGCACCTTTTTAATTTAATTTAATTTTATACATAAAAATCGTGCTTAAAAAAAAAAATAATAAATAAAAATAAATTATTTTACATTCTTCAGCCATTTAATAATCTTTTTTGTAATTGATTTATGTGTATTGATTAACGGTACACCATTAACTTTTTTAGTAAGTAAGTTATAAATGTCTAAAGATCCAAAAGCAAAATGTTTTTTTTTTTTTTAATAATCGATGTCGATAGATGCGTGTTCTAATTTTTTTTCAAATTTCTTTACCTTAATCACATTAATTAAAAGATTTGCGCTTAAAAGACAATTTGTCACGTGCTTATTGGAAATTCATTTTTGCGTTAAATCTGAATAATTTCTTGTATATGATATTTGTGTTTGATAACTTATTTTTAATTTTTTTGATAATTTCTAGGACAATTACATCTTACTGCATTGTGAGCATTAAATGTTGCAATGTTAAGCTATCCAGCTAGTTCTGTCAATGTATATTCATCTTTGCCTTTACGTTGATTTTTTAATAATTTTTAATGTATATCAATAAAATTATGTATAAATTTGAAAAATCATCATGTAAAATCATCATGTAAAAAACAAAAAGTAATTACATTGAATAATTTGGATCCATCAAAATTTAGATTATGTATAGCGATATTTTTTTTTATAGATATTAACCAGTAAATTATCTATTCCAATTCTAAGAAAAATGGACTGTACTTTTACTTCAGGCAACATTAAATCCGCTTCAAATTTTTGTAAGCCATAACTTCAGTGGCGATTGCAGAAATTTTATTCACAGGATTTACATAAATGTTAAAAGAAAATTTAAGAAAAAAAATTTTATGTTAAAAGAAAATTTAATTTAAATTTATATTTTGCAACAATTTGCAAAATATCACTGTTTCTATTAAAACCAGAAATTCTAAGAATATTATAGAAATACTTTCATTAATCGTGCCTTCAGTGTCACTAAAATTATTATTATTATTATTATTATTATTATTATTATTATTATTATTATCATTATTATTATTATTATCATTATCATCTCTTACAACTTCGCTTAATAAACCAGAATAACTTTTATAGGTATTTTCTTCTTTAAGTTCTTTTCCATGATATAAAGCAAATCTAAATTGCTTCTTTATCTGGTTCTTTGCATCTCTTTTTAAACTTTTTGTATAAATATCTTTCTTTGGATCACTTTTCTCCAAAAGGGAGAGGGAACATACTAATAGTAAATGGCGCCACAAATACCATTTTTTAATTTTCACACACCTTAAATTGGAGCTAAACTAGACCTCTTTGAAACCCCAGGGTGGTAGTTAAGAGTTAAGCATAAAAATAAGTAATTTTTGTAATTTTAGAATTATAATGTATAAGAAATTTAATTACAATTTTTTTAAAATTTTCTCAGCATACTCAATTATTAATCTAAGTTCCAGTGGCTTCTTTATAACTTTGTTTTGCTTTTATCAATAAGCCTACTTCTGTTTCATAGTTTTCAAAGTTTTAAAATCAATAAAATATATATTTAAGCCTGCCAATAACTTATTAAAATTCTCCATTCCACTATGTATTAATCCTATGTATTAATCCTAAGAAAAATCATATTTTTATATAGATTATATAAATAAAATTTAAAACATTTAAATTATTTTTAAATGTAATTAATTAAATAAGGCAATATTAAATTATTTTAATAAAACAAAAAGTTAAAAATATTAATATTTTTGTAATGAGGTATTATATATTATAAGTAAAATATTATATGTTATATTATATTATATTATAAATATATTATAAATATAAAGTATAACAATAAAGTACTGAAAGTAAAGTACTAATGTTATGGATGAATTTATATTTATCTATTGCAAGTTTATTGTTAATATTATAAAATAAAATCGTTTGCTTGCTTTTTAAATAACAACATTGTTCGATAACAAACTTATGACATCTTATTAACAATATTAATCAAGCTCACGCTCGTCCTCAACATTTTCTATAGAGAGACATTCATTGCATAACGTACACCACAATTGCTCCGAGAATGGAAAATTTCATAATATTTCCTTTCATAATGTTATCTATTTCTATTGTTTATGAAATAATTAGATTCTTTAATTTTTATATTATTTTTAGGATTAGTACTATTGTTTTTAATTTTAATTTTGTTTTTATTTATCTTTGATTTCTTTATTTTTTTTATTGAGCTCTATTTATATTGCTTCGGATACAATTTTGCCATTTCAACCAAATCTATTTAAATAAATTAAATCACTGCCAACTTCGGTCAAAACTAGATGTTGATGCTCAATAATATTTCTATTTTAAATTTAAACACTATATCCAGTATACATTCAAACTACGCGCCAAACACAGTCGGTCATAATAAGTTCTAAACTGGATTAGAATTAAAGTCACAAATAAATTGATCGTCAAATTAATGCTAATGATGTTAATGAGCATCTTAAAAATTGCAAAGAACTTATTGCGAAAAATATTATCTCAGCCAGGGTTTGAACCTGGAATCTTCTGCCTTGCCGGGGCCGGTTAGATCTTTCCAATTCGACCACCGAGGCATATTTAGCGCAATAATCAATATCTATTAAGGAGCAACGCATTGTAAGGCAAACGTGTAAACAATAATAAATTTCTGACCGCTATATGAATATATCAAATAAATTAAATCACTGCTTTGGTCAAAGATAGATGTTGATGCTTAATAATATTTCTATTTTAAATTTAAGCACTATAATCCAGTATACATTCAAATTACTTAACATCATTAGCATTAATTTGACGATCAATTTATTTGTGACTTTAATTCTAATCCAGTTTAGAATTGCGTTAATATAATCGGCGCGTAGTTTGAATATATATACTGTATTGTAGTGTTTAAATTTAAAATAGAAATATTATTGAATACCAACATCTAGCTTTGACCGAAGTTGGTAGTGATTTAATTTATTTGTATTCATATAACGGTCAGAAATCTACTTACTTTTGACATTTTCGCGTTTTTATCTTAAGTCATAGTATGTTTTTCTTTTTAAGAATGAGGCATAAGGCCTGTTGCTAAAGTGCACTCACAATTTTCTATCTTACTTTCACCAAATTTAAAAGCTATTTCAAAATTTACTGCCAGTGTTGAGAATCTATTGTTTATGTGCATTATAGATTTTCAGCGATAGAAGTGAATTTTGAAATACAATCAAAATATACATATATTTCTTTTTAAGTACAAGTATATGTACTCCAGTTCATAAAGAGTGGAATAGATGTATTATCAACTGAAGAAAAATACGATCTAAAACCTGCGGTACACAATGCTTGTTTTCTTGTTGCCTTGCTTGCGTTTTAGTAAATTACTAGAAATTCTGTGCAATTTTAGTAATTTATTAAAATGCAAATAATCTAGCAGAAAAACAAGCATTGTGTGCTTAATACATTTGCCACATCTAATATCTAAAATCTAATATTTAATTCAAATATTTAATTTTTTTTAATTATATCTTAGCGAAATTGTAAAATTTATATACAAAAATATATCATTAATAGGTTTTTCTCACTTTTTGTATCATAATCATTATTTTTTGATAACTTTTTTATTTTATTTAGATTTACAATTTTTATTTTCTTAAGTTGGATTTAGTGTATAGTCACGTCCGATATTTTTAACGGCAAAATAAGAATATGCATAAAGACTATGTAAAATCTTATTAACGGTTATCAAAAACATTTTATGTAATTAAAGCATTTTATGTAATTATATAAAAAAATGTAATTAAAAATAATGATTTTATGAAATTCAAATACATATTAAAAATGCGAAAATTGTTATGTTCTCAATATTATTGAAATCCTACAACTTTTGTATGAAATATTTTTTTCTCAAATATCTTGTTTTCGAGATATTTCATTGGTCCGGACTTTTTCGTCACCCTGTATGATGATAAAATAATAAAAGAGAAGTAAAGTTTTTGTTGCACGTGCAACTGTTTTTATATCACATATATTAATGTATATTATTTTAATCATACATATCAATATATATTATTTTATATTACATATGTATTTATACATGAGACGACTACATAAACAAATCATTTATATAAATATTTTGTCGAATAAGAACAGTAAATTCAAGGGAGTGGATAATCGATGTGCCGCATAACGAATGTAATTTTGTCCATCTATTCTCTCGCATATATATTAAATAAAGCTTACGGTACATATTTTTACGATGCATATTTTTCTGCTGGATTGTTTACATTTTAGTAAATTACTAGAAATTCTGCGTTGTGTGGTGCAATTTTAATAATTTACTAAAACGCAAGCAATCCAACAGGCAAAATATGCATTGTGTGCAAGCTTAAGAATATAAAAAAGCCCACGATTCAAGAGCCATATGTACTATAGCTAAATGCTCATTATTGTTTTCCTTGAACTCGACTAATAATTAATATGAATTTCCTTCATGTATATAAGTAGAAAAAGTTGAACCATGCGTTGAAACGTGAAGGAATCCGCGTACGCGTGACATCGCAATCGCATGAAATAAGTTGTCGAATAATTGTGTACAATAATTATTAATTATTAATTATTATCAATTTTGATAGGCACTGGCCTTTCGGATACCAGTAGTACCGGTTCCGCTCGCGACACTCCACCGCCGCCCAGACCGCCGGCTAGAAGGCCACCTGGCGCCGACATTACTGACATCGCCGAGTACACGCCGCATGCCTATTGCAATATCCAACCACCAGATGTTACCCACGTAACGAGTACTCCGGTCGGGCAGCAGCAATCGGCGACGCGGCGACCTGGCGCCGATCGAGTAAACCGTTATGCGCACGTGGCCGAAGATCAGAATAGTACTGGCACCACCGGTCGCTGGAAGGTTTCTGCAAAGATCCAGCAACTGTTAAACACATTGAAACGGCCAAAGCGTCGGCCGCTACCAGAATTCTACGAGGACGATGATATTGAGCTGGAGATAGCGGCGAATCCAAAGGATCCTAATGCTCCCAAACCTGAAGGCGGTTCCATGACATCGGCAATAGGAGAGGCGTTATTAGTGCCATCGGGCTTGCCACGATCTCTCGAAGCCGCCATTCAGAGGTATCAATGAACCAAGAATGCCGCATTCCGTGATTTTTACGATTCAAAACTGTAAACAGAGATTTGTATATTCAGCAATCCATATAAGAAATCATTTTTCATGTTTAGGTACGGTTCGGCGACATACAAAGCACCTGTAGCGACCGTCTTGGATCCTAATGGCAAGCTTTGCGTAACGCTCACATACGGGAAACTGCTCAGTCGCTCTCACAAGATTGCTTATACTCTTCTGAATAAGGCTCTAAGTCGCGGCGGGGATTGTTGCCTAAAACCTGGCGACAGGATCGCTCTGGTTTATCCGAACAACGATCCAATTAGCTTCATGTGCGCCTTTTATGGATGTCTTCAGGCCGGTATCGTGCCAGTGCCTATCGAAGTACCTTTGACCCGTCGTGATGCGGGTTCTCAACAGATTGGGTTTCTCTTAGGGAGTTGTGGAATTCAAGTAAGCGGAGTATCATATCTTGCTTTATTCACTAATTTCTTTTTATATTTATATGTTCAATTAACCGTATAGTCTTGTAATTTGCATTACAATTTGCGTTAATGTACATAATGACAGCTCGATTTTAGATCAGCAACGTGTGCGTGCGTGCATGTGTGTGAGTGAGTGGATGGGTATCTATATGCACGCGCGCGCACACACACACACACACACACACATATGTATGTGTGTATATATTTTCAGGTGGCGCTGACTAGTGAAGCGTGTCTGAAAGGTTTACCGAAGACGGCAGCTGGCGAAGTGGTAGCCTTTAAGGGTTGGCCGAAATTGCATTGGTTCGTCACCGAGCATCTAGGCAAGACGCCCAAGGATTGGCTGCCACCACCACGGCTCACTGATGACACACCCGCATATATCGAATATACCACTGATAAGGATGGCTCCGTGATGGGCGTGACCATTACCAGGGCGGCAATGATGGCCCACTGTCGTGCTCTTACGCAGGCCTGTGGTTACACTGAAGGCGAAAATGCTGTTTGCGTGCTAGACTTTAAGCGGGAAGTCGGTCTGTGGCATAGCACTTTGACCAGTGTGCTAAATGGCATGCACGTCATTTTCATCCCTTATGCTCTGATGAAGGTCAACCCCGCTAGTTGGATGCAGATGATCACAAAACATCGTGCTAGCGTTGCAGTCGTAAAATCGCGAGATCTTCACTGGGGTCTGTTAGCGACAAAGGATCACAAGGATGTTTCTTTGGCATCGTTGAGACTGCTACTCGTTGCAGATGGTGCAAATCCCTGGTCTCTTTCATCTTGCGATCAGTTTCTCTCGGTGTTTCAGTCAAAAGGACTTAGGCCGGATGCTGTCTGTCCTTGCGCTTCCTCGAGTGAAGTCCTTACAGTCTCCGTAAGAAGGCCAGGACGCGCAGGAGTGAATGCGACTGGTCGTGGAGTTCTTTCTATGTCTGGTCTGAGTTATGGAGTTGTCAGAGTAGATCAGGAAAATTCTCTTACATCATTGACACTGCAGGATTGCGGACAAGTCATGCCTGGAAGTGAGTCTCTTTACAAAGTGATTCTTTTTACGTTGTGATGTATCTTAATGACGATGTATCTTTGTATTTTTCATAGGTATAGTAGTCGTCATTAAGATGGAAGGACAACCATTTATTTGTAAAACGGATGAAGTCGGTGAAATTTGCGTGCACAGTGCAGCAACTGGTAATCAATATTGGGGCTTGCAAGGGCTTACCAACAATACCTTCAAGGTTTTGCCCTTGCAAATCGACGGTACTGCCTTGGGTGATGTAGAATACACGCGTTCTGGTTTGCTGGGTTTTCTTGGTCCTGGAGGACTCGTGTTTGTTTGCGGATCGCGGGACGGTCTTATGACAGTGACTGGTAGGAAACACAATGCCGACGACATTATCGCCACTGTGTTGGCGGTCGAACCAATGAAATTTATCTATCGCGGTAGAATTGCCGTTTTTAGTGTGAGAGTCCTTAGAGATGAAAGGATATGTGTCGTTGCTGAACAACGGCCTGATTGCAGTGAGGAAGAGGTGCGTTCTAAAATTAAATGTTGTTTAAAGAAAAAGATGGAGAAACTTTTATTTAAAGAAGAAAGAGTGCCTCAGAAACGGATTTAAGCATCCTTAATATTTTTCATCATTTTATACAGAGCTTCCAATGGATGTCTCGAGTGTTGCAAGCGGTCGACTCGATCCACGCAGTAGGAATATATTGTCTTGCCTTAGTACCTCCCAACTATTTGCCCAAAACGCCGCTGGGCGGCATTCATCTATCAGAAACGAAACGCCGCTTCCTCGAAGGTGCCCTTCATCCAGCTAACGTGCTCCTCTGTCCTCACACATGCGTTACTAATTTGCCGAAACCGCGTGAAATCCATTCAGGTAAGTGAAGCAAAGTCTATAGGCAGATATCACGTCGATATCTTTCGAGTCTGACAAATATCGACATAAACCTAAATAACGAGAATCAAGTGCTAGCAAGCATTTTTTAAAAATGCTATTGGGTTGAGTAAAAAGTAATTTTGTATTTTGTGGGTAGATATCATTAACAGAAAGTGTTTACTGCAATCTTCACTCCATATCCGAAACTATATTCTTTTCTTAAAGATTTTGTTTTCCTGCGCCATTTAAGCTGTCGCTTATCAAAATCGGCTCAGTAATGTTTATTTAGTGGCTTTTGAAAGATGGAGCAAAACAAACAATATTTTCAGTGTTTGATGTTTTTTAAATTTTCGTAAGGGGAAAAATGCAACGCAAACCAGAAAAAAAAAATGTGCAGTGTATGAAGAAGATGCCGTAAGCGAACGTGTGTGCCAAAATTGGTTTGCGAAATTTTGTGCCGATGATATGACTTGTGAAGATCGTGAGCGCTCAAGTAGATCTTTGGTTGATGATGATCAAATCGAAAGTAATCCACATTATACGACACGAGAGATCGCAGAGACAATCGACGTATCACAAAAGACCATTGTAAACCATTTACATTCACTTGGTTACGTATCTCGGTATGATATTTGAGTACCCCACAATTTAAGCGATAAAAATTTAATGGATCGCATCTCTATCTGTGATTTATTGCTCAAACGCAATGAAAACTGTCCATTTTTGAAATGGATGATAACCGGCGACGAAAAATGGATAGTTCATAATAATGTACAGCGCAAAAGATCGTGGGGAAAAAAGATAAACCGCCACAAACCACACCGAAGTAAAATATCCACACGAAGAAAGTCAGTGCTGTGTACTTGGTGGGACTGCAAAGGAATTGTGTATTATGAGCTGCTTCCGCAAAACCAGACGATTCCGAGAAATATTGTTCCCAACTGGACCGTTTGAAGGCAGCAATCGACGAAAAGCGTTCAGAATTGTCAAATCATCATGATGTCGCGTTTCATCAAGATAACGCTAGATCTCACGTCTCTTTGACAACACGACAAAAATTACTGCAGTTTGGCTGGGATGTCTTGCCTCATACGCCTTATTCGTATGATATTGCACCGTCAGATAGAATTGCACCGTATGATATGTCACCGTTTCATTTTTTAAAATCTTTACAAAATTCTCTTATTGGAAAAAATTCACTTCTCTGGAAGATTGCAAAAAGCACCTTGAAGAATTTTTCGCTTATAAAACTAGGAAGTTTTAGGAGGATGAAATTTTCAAATTGCCTGAAAGGCGCAAAGTTGTTGAAAAAAACGATAAATACATTATTGAGTAAAATTATTTTTTAATATGAAAATTTTGTCTTTTAATTTTACCTAAAAATACGAAATTACTTTTTACTCAACCCAATATATGTTTTCTTATAAGTTTATAAAATAGAACTTCTATTAAAAATATAAACAATATTGATGCAAGAAATGTAGAAAAAGATCGGATTAATTTAAAAATCAAGTAATCAATTGATCATATTTTATATTAAACGTTGACATAGATATGAGTCAGAGTAACTTGAATAAATTTTTTAAATTGTATTATGTGTGTGTGAATTGTCTAAAATGATAGGCGAAGAGAAATATTACTAAGAAAAGAGAGCGTGCGTGCGCGCGCGCGCGCGCGCGTGCGTGCGTGCGTGCGTGTGTGCGTGCGTGCGTGCGTGCGTGCTTGCAAAAATGTATATGTGAAAGTGAAGGAGAAGGAAAAGCAAGAAATCGGAAAAAATATATTAATACTTATAAATTTTACTCTTTCTAAAATTCTATTTATATAACAAGAAATTTTATATATCTTTATACAAAATTGTTGATAGACTTCAGAAACGCTTTGGCACATATTTGCATGGTGTAATATCT
>JANQDE010000117.1:306312-341192 GCA_037157785.1 Cephalotes varians | reverse complement strand
GCGTTTTGGAAAGCTCTCGAGGTAAGCTACAAGAATGTGCATTGAAAAATGGGGGTTTCCATTTAAGAAATTAAAGGTGACCTTCACGTGATCTTCAAACGACTATCCAAGGTCAAACCAATGACACCATCTTATGTCCCCCTCGAAGTCACAAAACTTTTRTCTGAAACATTTTTCTTTAAAATGTCGCGTTTACGAAAAAATCGGGTGAGACGGGTGGTCTGGGACATCCTGTATATATATATATATATATATATGTATATATATACATATACCGGTGTTTCAAAATATATTTATAAGAATCGCGATAAAATGTGTCTGTATTTATCTACTTATATTTTATTAATCAAATGAATGTTTGAAGTATTTAAATATTGGTTAAATATTTCACAAGAGTGAATTTTTTAATGATTAAATATAAATTTAAAAAATTTTAAATATGCATCTTTTTATTATGGAGTGAGTGATAACATTGTGTTATATCTTCTTGGGAAATTTACTTGGGATTTCACATTTATTGCAAAATATTGAGGTTAGATAAGAACACAAAGTTATCGCATATCTTGTATTTTATTAACAATTCTTTTAATTAATTATATATATGTTTAGCATGTTATTTTATTTAATTATTCTTCTTTCTTTTGGCTGAGTTCTGAATACTTTGTAATATCTTAATTAAGCGCAAACATAATTGATTTCAACAATTAGCAAGAGACTTTATTTTTTTACTGAACTATTTTGTCGCTGAATATTTTTTTAGCTTCTTGAAATTAGTGCTTTTTTGTACTTTTTTTTTAAATTTCACGTCGATAATTTAATGTACAACGTAATCATTCTTGAATCTGTGTACGATCCAATTAAAAGAAAGAACGATTGGAAATTCAAGCATCCATGGATTTCAAAGATTAATACGCGTTAAAGCGTAGACCTATGGACCGGAAGACGTTTGTATTATTGGTTCAGATGGCGAAAATCAGATTGTTCTAACTTTGATTTTTCCGGCCTCAGTCAGGGGAGAGTGTGTGAGCTACTCATTATTGGGTTGAGTGTTTGTGTTGGTTTACTAACGGAATGGTGCGGGGGCGTGTAGCGGGGGATTCTGTTGCAGATGTCGGTCCAGCCAGTGTTATGGTAGGGAATATTGTCCAAGGCAACCGATTAGCCTCTGCACAAGGACGAGATATGGGTGTTCTAGACGAGGATAGTGATAATGCCAAAAAGGTAAATTCGATGAGGTAGTCCGTAAGTTCAATGAAATTCAATGAAAGCCTATAGATGCTTTCCATTTAGTGATAGTAACAAGTCGATAAATGTCATTATATCTTTCTTGGCATTCAATAAATAACAAAGACGATTGCTGTATCGATTTGTGTCACTAAATGAAAAGCACCATATATATACATATATATATATATATATATATATATATATATATATATATATATATATATATATATATATATATATATATATATATATATATATATATATATATATATATACACATACATATAAAGGAAGAAATAAAAAAAGGAGCGAATGTAATTTTTATATATTATATTGTTGTTCATCTTTCAGTATCAATTTATCTCAGAAATTCTACGGTGGCGCGCTGTCAGTACTTCAGACCATGTGATATTTACGTTGTTAAACGCGAAGGGCACCGTGGCTACCTCATTGTCCTGCTCGCAGTTGCACAAGAAAGCTGAGAGGATCGGGAATCTACTCTTGGATCGAGGAAGAGTCAATACTGGAGATCATGTAGCTCTCATTTTCCCACCTGGTACTGATCTGATATGCGCGTTTTATGGTTGTTTGTACGTTGGCGCTGTGCCTGTAACCATCAGGCCTCCTTATTCGCAAAATCTCCAAACAACTTTGCCGACCGTTCGCATGATCGTAGATGTCAGCAAATCCGTCCTCGTGTTGACTAATCAGAATCTCCTCAAGTTGTTGAAGACAAAGGTAATTGAAAATGTCTGATTATAATGTCATGATTGAAAGCGATGAAGGTGACGCCATTTATCAGTGTCGTTGTTTCGCATAGGAAGCAAATAACGTGGTTGACGTGAAGAGTTGGCCAATGATCCTGGATATGGATGACATGCCAAAGAAGAAGCTACCGGTGATGTATCGGGCGCCTACCGCGGAGATGTTGGCCTATCTGGATTTCAGTGTTTCGACAACGGGCATGCTCGCCGGCATTAAGATGTCTCATGCAGCAGTTACTTCGTTGTGCCGCGCCATGAAGTTAGCATGTGAGCTCTATCCCTCCAGGCATATCGCTCTCTGTCTGGATCCATACTCGGGTCTTGGTTTTGCCTTATGGTGTCTCAGCAGTATATACAGTGGACATCATTCTATACTAATACCACCATCCGAAGTAAGTATCGCAATTCTTGTGCTCACAATCAATGAAAAGAGATTTAATTTAATTGTTTTGTTATCAGGTGGAAGCCAATCCTGGACTTTGGTTGTCAGCAGTTAGTCAGTCCAGAGTAAGAGACACATTCTGTTCATATGGTGTTATGGAACTATGCACTAAGGGACTCGGTTCCTCGGTTCATGCACTTAAGGCGCGAGGCGTCAGTCTGGCATGCGTGAGAACATGTGTTGTCGTCGCCGAGGAGAGGCCACGAATAGCGTTAACAACGAGTTTTAGTAAGCTATTCTCTGCACTTGGTCTGAGTCCGCGCGCAGTCTCTACCTCATTCGGCTGCAGAGTAAACACTGCCATTTGCTTACAGGTAAAAATTAATTATCGAGATTAATTGTTTCGATGGATCCTGAAGATCTATTTTTATATTTCATTACTTTCTTTATTCTATTCCACAGGGAGCATCCAGTCCGGAGCCCTCGACAGTCTATGTGGACCTTCGTGCATTGCGTAACGATCGAGTATCTCTGGTAGAACGAGGCAGTCCGCATTCTTTGTGTTTGATGGAATCAGGCAAATTATTGCCCGGTGTGAAAGTAATCATCGCGAATCCCGAAACCAAGGGTCAATGCGGTGATTCGCATCTAGGTGAAATCTGGGTACAGTCATCGCATAACGCGAGCGGTTATTTCACGATCTATGGAGATGAGAGTGATTACGCTGATCATTTCAATGCGCGATTAGTTACTGGCAATACAAGCGAAGTTTATGCGCGAACCGGCTACCTTGGCTTTCTAAGAAGGACTGAGAGCGTTCAGCAGTCGGTGATTAGCGACGTGTCCGGTGATACTAACAATGTGCCCGAGGCTGATCTCGTGCCAAGCGATCCAGAACTTCATGATGCCGTATTCGTCGTTGGTGCTCTTGACGAGGCCATCCTATTACGAGGTATGCGCTATCATCCGATAGACATCGAGAACAGCGTCATGCGTTGTCATAAGAAAATCGCAGAATGGTAAGTCCTTTTGAATTCTAACGCAATTTTCTTAATCTTTTGATAATATTGACTATATACAGTTGCGAATCTTTGTATTTTCTTATTCTTAATTTTTTTGTGTTAGTGATTGGTTAATAATGATTGAACATTATCGTATATTTTCCAGCGCTGTGTTCACATGGACCAACCTTCTAGTAGTAGTTGTAGAATTGGACGGTAGCGAAAGCGAGGCCCTCGATCTTGTAGCTCTAGTAACGAGTGCTGTGCTCGAGGAACACCATTTAGTGGTTGGCGTAGTAGTTGTAGTGGATCCTGGTGTGGTACCCATTAATTCGCGCGGTGAAAAGCAACGGATGCATCTACGCGATGGCTTTCTTGCGGACCAGCTTGATCCTATCTATGTGGCGTACAATATGTGAATGGAAAGAAAGAAAGTTCTCACTCTTTCTGTATTCTGCCCTCTTTCTCGCCGACAGTTTTTATCTGAGGCTACAGTGGAACTTCATCTGCGAAGATCAATAGATTTGCTTCAAATAATGATGAAACAAGCGACTTTAACAAGAATTTTAAGTTTCATTTGTTTTATTTGATTATTTATGAGAGTTTTATTGGATAGATATTGCTTTAAAGTTTCAAATCTGGAATATATGATTTTATCAGATTTATAATTTTACAAATATTTAACTTCATAGATCCCTTTTCACAGATTCTTATTCTATTGGAATATATATTTATCGGTTTTAATTGATTTATCAGTGCATGAGGATCATTATTAGCAAAAAATTGAAATAAAAAGTAAACAAATGAAAATATCGAGAGGAATGGAGTTCTACTGTATGTATTAATGCACTTCAGCAAGTATTACTGACAAAAGGTATGTATGTACAAAGTTGAAACACTTTTAAAATCCAACTGCCACAAATCCTTGGAACTGATTAAATCGAGAAATCAGTATTATGTTACGTATATTATATATAATAAAAATGATCGATGAAATCATACAGTCGATGACTCGATAAATATAAATTCACAACTCCGCTTCGATATTCAGCTTAATTTTAACGTGAAATATGAATATTGTATCTTTCATTGATAGTTTTGTGATCCATTTCTACAATGTTGAAACCGCATAACAATCGCATTTAATTACGACATTTGATCTTTCTATTTGCGAAATGAAGGATGCATAAAAATTTTTGCATTTCTTGACACAAAATCGCAGTTTTATACATTTCAAGTCATAGTCTTTGTATGTTGTATTGTAACGCAAACACTGATGTACTTTTACATTAGTGTTTACTTACACAATTTCGCTGCGAAAGAGCTTCTCTCGTTGGGAGCAATGAAAGATTTCATTACGAAGGCGATTTGATAATATTCGTTTACAATCATTTTTTATGATTGTTAATCATACATTTTATTGTGAATGAAATTGAATTTGATAATTATTTGGAATCCAATCGAATATTTAATTCTGTCAATTTCGTCTGCACAAACGAACATAATTACGGAATTGGCTCAAACTCGCGTATAAGTATGTGTCAGTCTCAGAAAAAAGGGCTATTCAGTCGAAATGAAATTAGCAGATTTGATAATTAGAGATTAAGTTATTATTAGAAACGTTACCAAACCTCAGTTTTAAGATTAACTAAACAAAATAAATTTGAAAAATTATTTACGGAAATTATTAAGCGCAAAAGATTAACGTTAGGAGTTACATCTCAGATTGCTCTATACGAATCGTGAAAAAAAATTTTTGGATTTCTGACCAAAAACTACAAAACAATGGATATCTCAGAAACTAGAATTGACCGAATAGGCTCTTTCCTATGAAATTGACACATATGTAAGTATAATGATATTTATTAATCGAGTCCTTTTAGTGTAAATTAGTGTAAAAATCACAGCAATCTCAGCCAATCAAACATTGCCATTGATCTGATGAATTTGTCTGAAATTGCGAGGCTTTCTACACTTAAAAGAAACTCGATTAACGAATATCACTCTACTTTATATAATATCGACTTTAGGGCTGTTATTTAATTTATTTTGATTTTTTTTATTTTAATCATTTATATTTATCGGAAAATCGAAAATGTTAATCGGACAGCATGGCCTATAATTTAGACTACTTAGACATTAAGATAAATTAGAGACAGTTTTGGTTAAAAAAAAAGAGAAGTGTAGCGAAAAATTTAACACAAGGAAAACTTGATATTAAGGACATTTTGTACAAAATATTTGAACAATTTTATATACAGACTGATCGAACTCTACAAGACTAATGGAAAGAAGATTTCTTTCTTTCCTTTTCTTTTTTAATTAACTTTTTATTTGAACTTTGTCTATATATTGTGAAACGTTAAGCCCGAAAGTCGATTAATTTTTTCATTTATGGACCTTTTCTACGAATATGTATAGTCGTTGGTAGCTCTTTAATATCTTTTTAAATGACGACATATGTATATGATATATACGACATAACGTGTATTGTTATGACAATTATGAGGCAATGCGATTATAATTACATGTATTTATCGCGTAGAAGACTGGAATTAATTGCGAATATTACATTTGGAGAAACATTTTTCATTACCGTTGCCGATTACAAACGTTTCTGTTTTTTCATTGATAATTGTGTTGTCTATTGTAGTTCTTCTTTTCAATTAACTTGACAGAATTTAATTTACACGGGAGGAAAGAAAATTTGAAAAAAAAAAGCTTAATTCTGCGTCAACCTATGCAGCGTTAACATATATTTAAGGAAATTTGTCGCCCTCGTATGTGAATTATTTACGCGGAAATGTGATTGAGTGTTTACGAACAATTGCGAATATTTATTGGCGACAATTTCGTCAGAGCAATATACATGGCATAGTGATTTATAAGCGGAATATGATGATTAATCCTACTGGACTCTCGATGTATACAGACGACTTTTTGTAAATACGTAATATAAGAAAGAGGCATCTCTCTTCCTACTATGCTTCTGTATTTTTCAAACCGTTCATTCATCTTTCTTGTTTATTTTTATCTCTTTCCCGTCTTTTCGTTGTTAAGCTATCGTGCCATATTACTTGTCTTGCATTACTTTCGCATTTTTATGCACGGAAAGAATGCATGCTTGTAAAAGCCACATTTGCACAGGCTCGATTGCGTTGATTCCAATTTAATTAATTAGTATTAGAGTTTTGTACTATTTTTTTCTTTCTTTTAAGTCTTAATTTATTATAACTATATGTTCACTATAATCATATAAACAAAGAAAAAATACAACTTAATAGCACAGGTACTCATCTTAGCCAACTATCTAATCATAATTGATCTCATTTTGATCTTGATTGTATCACAATTTCTGACATACCCAATGTACAGATGATTCTTCTTCAATCCTATTAAAAATTTATAGATATTCTTAACAAATTTTCTGAAAGCATAAATTATACGTGATTGATTGATGCGTTAAGTCTAGACCTCGTGCGTGTTATATATATATATATATATATATATATATATATATATATATATATATATATATATATATATATAAGATTGAGATTGCATGAAATTTGATCAATCAGAACAAAAGAAGTAAACATTTCTTTATTCTGATTGTCAAATTCCATGTAATTTCAATTTTTAATGCATAAACTTTAGTACAATTAGCTTAAATAACAACATGAATATTTAACTGAATTAAATGTGAAATTAACGGTCACAAACTTTTTTATTTACTAAAGCACAAAAATTTTTATAGAATTTTTTTCTTTTTATAAATTTTGGTTCAATTTGCAGATGTATTATAGTGTTGCCTCGGAATTTTCAGAAATTAATTTTTTATTTTTTCAAGAAATGCTTCTCTCAGAAAGGGATTTATACGTAAAAATATAAATTATGAAATATTACTCGTGAAATTAGAAGATTCAGATTAATACAAATATTTTCTAGAATACTCGATGATTCTTAGCGACGATCTAGAGGTATTTTACATCGAGCTTGTAATAATACCAATCAATATCTTTTTCCGTGCGTGGAAAAAATTATAATATACAGATATCTCCTCGAGGAAAATAGGAATGTGCTATGAACGATTTTTCATTGAACGGTAATTGTTGAGACAGATGAGACTGTTATTAAAACTGTAATAATGTTGATTATAATGGTCGCTGGATTCAGATATTTGAATCTTTCGGTCTTCAACTTCATGGATTTGTGATTATAAATATAATCACAATTTTTAACATTTAACATTTCGCGCACGCGATTATATAAACGAATGTTTTATAAAAACTTTGCAAGCATATATTTTAAAACTATAGACCGTAAATACAGTCCTAGGCTAGAAAGCGAAAAGATTAAGCAGAGCATTGATGTAACAAATTATTGGATCCTTGCGGATTTCTTACAGTCTCCTCGAGTTATTCTCATATCTGGAAACGTTTTATTGAAACATTTTGTCTGTATGTGTAATCAATTCATTAGCGTCCAAAATATTTTTCACCTAAAATTTTGTAGGAATTAATAATTCGATTAAAAAAAGATTACAATAAACATAGAAGTAAAAAAGAAACGAGGAGATTTGTATTTCATACAAATATCGCTGGACGTTAATGGATGATTTTATGATTTATACAAGATGATCGGAAATGTTATTTTTGTCAAATGCATTTAATTTTAAAGAGGAATTTTAGTTAAAAATAAACGATTTTAAATCTGGTCAAGATAAAATATACACGCAATGCGATATATAAGTAACCATTTATACTACGATACATATGGATAATCGTCTGCAATTAATCATTATACAATCATTATGCAACTTGGAAAGGAGTTTTATATTAAAATATTACCTCTATATAACCAATAACAATTTGGTTCATTTTATACGTCGCTATGTGGTACAACCTACACGGACGAACATAATCGATGCACCAAATGAGCTAAAGAATTTCTCGATCAAAGGATCCTAATTCTACTAATAGTGCAGATCCTACATGTATGCGTGCGTACGTGCGAGTATGCGTGTGAGAAACTTGATTATACTGTGTATAAATGTCGATAATTAGTTAATAAGAATGTAGCATAGCGTGTCGAAACGCGTCGTGCGATTGAAAAGGTCGAGAGTCGAGGAGAGAATTTGTAGTTACGTAGGACGTAGGATCCCGATCGATCCTTAAGCTCCAATCCTAGAAATCAAATCTGGAGCCGATTTGTGAATCGACAGATCAGCACATGGTCTAAGGCTGTGTATATAAAATAACGCCCTGCGTTAGAATTTTAAGATTTAATTTGTACGTTAAATTAGTTACACACACATACACACAAAATTATCACGAATACACACTCTCTCTCACACATACACACACGCACACACAATCATCACGAATAATATAAATCACTGTCTTTACCACAAGCCGATAGTATCATGCCTCATGTATCACATTAAATAGATGTATTAATATTCGCTTATTCGTACCACACAACATCGGCACAGTCCTCAGTCCTTCCAATCCACGCATTTCTCTAATCTGATTTATCTTGGAATATGAGTCATTCTGAAAAAATTTCTGGCGGGAAAATATCTTATGAAAAAAATTAATCTGCGAGGTAAAAAACTAGGCATTTTATTTAAAAAATATTTTGTCACGTTTAAATCCTATTATTGTTTCATTAATGATTTATAAGAAAAACTTTATTAATTGAGAAGTGTCAAGGAATTACATCTAGGGACGTAAAAAATAGGCCTTTTTCTCGATTTTTTTTGAGAAATAAAAATATGTAATTAATTCTAATTTTCTTTACTTGAAAGTACAGTATTACGATATGTTTTAGAATAAATTTGAAATAAAAATATTTGAAAATGGCGGAGATATTGTCGACGTAAAGTGCTCCGCAGTACCAGATGCTCGTACAGGATTTATCTGAAACAGACCAGACTAGAATTTTTTTTAAACTGTATGAAATTGTCTAATCTTTATTATGGCCGATTTTTAAAATAGATTTTTGACAAAATGGCGGCTGTTTAAATTAAAAGTAGTAATTTTTTAGGGTAAAAGTCGATCATTTTTTAGTTGTAAAAAAATAAGGGCTCTGCCACAATAAACATAATTTCATACAGTTTAAGAAAACGGCCTTATGTTACGGCCATTGTAGAGTAGGCTTTATGCGTAATATCGAAAATCAGTCGTAAAAAATTACATTGACAAATCGAAACGATATTATTGACAATTTAACGTATCAATGTGCTCTTAATCGATAACAATATGCGATGTTTGAAGATGTGCTTAACGTATACCTTACGTACGTTGGCCTTACTGTGATATCGTTTGCGTACATTACTCAAGAAGCATCTCAAGAGATTTTCCAGTCGTCAAGTTAATATTAATCCTTAACTGATATGGTCTTTTTTTATTACATACACATAATGTCATGAAGTTATTAGTGACCTCAATCTATTTTAAGCTGAAATACAAATTTTGAATTTTTTTGTAACAATTTTATTATATTCAGGTAACTTTAAAAGAGTTAAAAATAACAATATTTTGTCTTAAAAATAAATACATTCTTTAAAAATTATTTAAATAAAAAGCTAAAAAAATTTTTTGATCGAATATTATCTTCGTTTTTTAGAGCCTTGAAATATACAAAACGTCAAATTTTTCTTAAATATCAGTAGGTTAGGTTATTTGAAATTTAAATCAAAGCTCAAAAACAAATTTTCAGATTTCTGTTTTCCGGTAGCTTAACTAGTATGAAAAAATTAGAATTTGTATTAAAAAATACAAATTCAATGATTTATAATGGATATATACAGGGTGTCCGGAAAATCGCGACGAATATTTCGGAACATGATTTGGGACCCCAAAAGAAGGAAAAAAAGCTATATAAACATAGGTCCGGATATGTCGTTTCCGAATTATAGCCACTTTTATGTTAAAAAAAGTGTATTTTATATTCCGCGTGGCATTCCTTTTTAAATTTTTTATTAAATTCCTAATTTTTTTTAATTTTCAAATTTTATTATTTTTTAAAATTAATAATTCCTTTTTTTATTTTTTTTTATTTTTCGATATTTGTAAATACATTATTTTTTAAATCAAGGATAAACATGAATAGGTATTTACATCGAATTAAATGTGTTTAAAATGACCACCTTCAGCACGAATGCAGGCCTTTATTCTCCTATCAAAGGAATTTCGAACTCTATGACAAACATTTGGATCCGTCCTTATTTCTCGGAATCCACGAATTATTCTTTGTCTTAAGTCAGCAATATTATTGGGCGCATTTTTGTAAACAATTGACTTCACGTAAGGACGGATCCAAATGTTTGTCATAGAGTTCGAAATTCCTTTGATAGGAGAATAAGGGCCTGCATTCGTACTGAAGGTGGTCATTTTGAACACCTTATTTAATTCGATTTAAATACCTATTCATGTTTATCCTTGATTTAAAAAATAATGTATTTACAAATATCGAAAAATAAAAAAAAATAAAAAAAAGAATTATTAATTAAAAAAAATAATAAAATTTGAAAATTAAAAAAAATTAGGAATTTAATAAAAAATTTAAAAAGGGATGCCACGCGGAATATAAAATACATTTTTTTTAACATAAAAGTGGCTATAATTTGAAAACGACTTATATCCGGATCTATGTTTATAAGCTTTTTTCCCTTCTTTTGGGGTCCCAAATTACGTCCCGAAATATTCGTCGCGATTTTCCGGACACCCTGTATATATATATATATTTTTTTTAATAAAAAAAGTATGGAATTCCAATTCGTAGCTACGAATTTTCATCATACATCTACAATAAACAAGTAATTATTAGCATACTTTATGTTTCTCGAATTCAAATCTAGTAAACCCGATAATAGGCAATGCTATGAAAAAGATTTTTTTATTATAACGTTACTCACTGTTTAAGCGATATATTTAAGAAAATAAAAATATAATCGGATATTGTTTAAATATGAATTTACATTATCAACTCAAAATAAAATAACTAAAACTTTTGTCGGTTCTTATATTTAAGACCGATTTTAAAAAAACAGTTTTAAGATGTCATAATGGAATCATATTAGCATCTTAAAATATTACTTAAGATGGTGTAGGACTACTGTCTTCACATTTTCGTTGACGAATCTGTTATATGACTCGCATAAACAATAAAAATACAAGGTGGCCGTAGCACAGTGGCTAGTACGATAGCTTACACTCCGGAGGATCCAAATTCGATTCTGATCAATGTGCCACAATATTTTTCTCTTTCAACGGCGTAACAAGATTTCGACTTTTACAGCCAAAACACTTTCCTGACCGAAGGTCCGTTCATCAGAGGCTCTAACAGCCACAGTGAATCAACCCCGAAGACGAGATCGTGACGATACAGTAGTGGACACGCGATCCCTACATTGGTGACCTCGACGTGATATGAACATGTAGCGGTATTCTCCTGTAATGCAAAGTATACACACCCATACGTTAACGCGCCGTCCGCTGCCGCTCGAGGATGTCCGAGTATGCTCTGTCTCGCCAGATTCGCGCACGTATCGAGCCTCACGCACGCAACACATGGGAAATTCAAATTGTCCACCCATACGTCACCACGCTATCCGCAGCACTGAGGATGGCTGAGTACGTAACACTCCATCCCGCCGGATTCACGCACGTATCGCAGAAGCACGCATGCACACGCGCGGACCAACACATATACTTACATCAACGTCGAAGTTCAAAAATCGACGAGAAACCAATTCGCAGGGGAGTGATGTGAGATCGTCTCCACATTTTCGCCGTTGACGTTGCTGTATGCCTCGCATAAACAGCAAAATACAAGGTGGCCGTAGCATAGTGCTTAGCGCAACAGCTTACACTCCGGAGGATCCAGGTTCGATATCGATCAACGCGCTACAATATTTTTCTTTCTTAACGACATAATAAGACTTCAACTTTCACCGACCAAAATATTCTCCTGACCGGGGGACCGTTCATCAGAGACTCTAACAGCCACAATGAAGTGGCTGTTAGGGGGCACGCGATCCCTACAATGGTTTTAAAATATGAACGAACTAAGAATGCCAGCCTAAGAAGATTTACTTAAAAAAAATTCATAGATAATACTAAGATCTGAGATTTCCTTATTAACTTTACAAGTACATTGTCACATAACCTAATGACAACTGTTCCTGCTACTGCGAATTATTGAGAAGACTTCTAATTTTTTTCTATTATGTGACCATGATTGTCTGTTTACTAATTCTATCAATAATAGTTTCGAAATTTTACTGGGGTCTGGGAAAATTAATTTCTTTAATTTTGAAGTGGGACATAGGATTTCTCAAGAAAAGGAAACAACCTAAGTCAAATCTTGATCTTTCCCAATTCTCTGAGGATTTTCTAGTATTTTAATTCTTTATAGGAATATACTTAGCCTACTGCTCACCCTTCCTGAAGGATAAATTGCATATATCTGCAGTCCACTTTTTCATAGTAGATATATAAGTGTAACACACCCTATTAGAGGTTCTCACTCATGGCAAAAATATTCTCGGTGCTTTGATATGGCAATCGATAAAATTGTATGTTTCTGAAATTGAACCAAAATCATTGGCAGATGTTTTTTGTTCCACAATCGTTTCATTGTCTTAATATAAAAAATAAAAATTGATTTGATTTCGAAAGAAAAATTTAAAATTTCTAAAGAAGATAAGAATATAGGGAATGAAAAAATTGAGATAGTAAATCCTAAATAATAAATCAGACGATTTTGAAAATAAGTTCAGAAATTATTATCTTAATTATCTATTGCAACACGGATGATGCAAATAAAAGATCTAATATTATCTTAGGGATAAAATAATATAAATTATAACAAAATATACATACATTCTGAGATAATATAAAACGGGTGCTTTCCAACTACGTACACAGGCGACACTGTGTAACACAGTGTCCACTAGTGTGAAAAAGAGTATATCAGTGTGTCTCATTTACACTAGTGGACACTGTGTTACACAGTGTCACCTGTGTACGTAGTTGGAAAGCACCCAACATTATTAGAGAATTATCTCAGAGAATTTTCAAGAATATGCTAGGATATTAATCTAAAAATTCTACAATAGCAGTTACGGAAATTGCGCCCAGTTTAAAATAATTGAATTTTTGAATATTATGGAAGTATAATCAGGTTTGTTTTCTCAAACGATATAAACTGTGCCGCGTATAAACGCATCATTACAGTGATTGTGAGGTTTGCATAAATGCATATGCAACTTACAAAGGAGGCAGTCGGAATACTTGTTGCAAATGCATGCATATGTGATTAGTGCGGCACACGCTGTCCGATAACCTACATATATCAGTTGATAGCACAAAATGACGAGTGAAAAATGGGACAAACGGATTCGAGCGTGTGATGTATATTCATTAAAAGCTGTGCACGAGGAGAATTTGCAAACTTCTTGAGTTTTCTATGACTGACCTAAAATTCGTTGTCTGCTATGAAGAAATCGGTATGCATATATACGCTAGAAGATTATTGAAGCAATGCGATCGCGCCGTATGACGATGTCCGGACAAAATGTGAAGAAGTTTCGAAGCGCAGTGAACAGTACATTCAATAATAAATAGAAAAATAATAGCATACAACTACTGTATACATGCTTCCTTATTTTCATTGTCGACTACAGGTAGACCCATACAGCACAGACCTCCAAGGGATGTCCTAAGGACGTCCTTGAACGTTCCCAGAATGTAATATTGTGTTCCCAGAATAGGATATCGTGTCTGCTGTCTGGGGAAAGTGTCATAAAGGAAGATATTCAGGCAAACACAAATCATTTTGACGTCAAATTTTGATCCTTCACTATTGTTGATGTTATTAATTAAAGCTCTGCATTGTGTTGCATTGTGAGCTCTGTGGCACACAATGCAGCAGTGATGCATTTTCGAGCTAGTGATGTGAGACGGGCCAGGTTTTTCCGCGCATGCGCGACCATATAATTGTTGGCAACGACACTTCTATCTGCAATAATAGGAGTTAATGCTATAAGTGCGAAAGTTTTGGCAGACAGACCCAACGGATGAAAAGAAAAAAAAATGTTTATATATATATATATATTTATTCATCATCCGTACATAATTTTATACAAGTTTTTATAATTTAAGGAAAAATATGTAATGACAGAGTGTCCCATTTTAAATGATCCAGCCCAATATCTCGAAAACTAAACTCAGTAGACAAAAATATTTCAGACAAAAGTTGTTTGGCTCGAAGGGGGACATAAGATAGTGCCATTGATTTGATCTTGGATAGTCCTCTGAAGGTCACGTGAAGGTCGCCTTCAATATTTTAAATGGAACCCCTATTTTTCATTATATATTTTTATAACTTATCTCGAGAGCTCTTTCCAAAATACTATAGTTACTTTTCGTTAAGTACTTGTTAAGTTACAAGGCAAGATCGGAACTGATCCGGCCAATTAAGATAAGATTGCGCGTGACTGATCCAGCCGATTGAAGCAAAATTGGGACTGATCCGGCCAATTAAGGCAAGATCGAGCTTGATCCGACTGATTAAGGCAAGATCGCGCAGGACTGATCCGGCCAATTCAATCCATGTCAGAATCTAATTTTCTAATTGTGAAAAGATTATGATGTTAATAAGTATCTATCCATTATTATCCACACATAATTGAACTCGATGTTCAAAACGACTTTCAACTGTTGATAAAAGTACATTTCTTGGAATGCTACGGCAGGCAAGAGTTATACGCTCCATCATATTCTCTCTTGTTGTAGATGTTTTGAGTATACAACGTTTTTCAAGTATCCCCATAAAAAGAAATCTAGACTTGACAAGTTTGGAGATCTAGGACACCATAACACTGGTCCACCACGTCCTATCCATCTATTTGGGAATGTGAGATCCAAATGGTATCTAATTCTTCTACTCCAGTGCGCAGGTGCACAATCCTGTTGAAAGAACATACGTTGTCTTGTGTCCAGATCGATTTCTTCAATAATGCCGGCAATTTTTGTTGTAGATAGTGTAAGTAATTGTTACCATTGACTGCTTTCCTTTTAGGCAACATAGTCGACACTTTTGACACAAATCGACACACCTCGCTTTCCATTTAAAATTTGTTTCAAATTTAGTCGACACTTTTCGTAAGGAGAGTCGGAGTGGGTTTTACCAAAGAACACATCGCTCCCGCTATATTTCGACAGCATAGCACTTGAGCATGTACTTGAGCAATATTTATTAATGTTTATGAAAAAATTGATTGTGTAAAAAATTACAACAGTAAGTATTACTTTAATGTAATAAAATACAGGGTGACCCATTTTAACTTAGACAGCCAAATAACTCGAAACATCGCGATTAAATAAAAAAATTACAACAAAAAATTTAAAATAAAAATTGTTGGATATGAAGGGGCTGATTGAACTATGACCTTGACAATGACCTTGACCTTCATTTTCAAGATTATTTGAAGGTCTACTTTCAATTTTCAAATAGAARYCCATATKTTTGATYCCGGATTTTGAAAGAGCGCAAAATTTTACGTCCAGATGAACTTTCATGTTATGGGTCAAAGTTGACCATAGAGGTCATTTCAAAGACAAATTCCTAATAAAATTTTATGCTACATATGTATTTTCTTGTTGTGATTCTTTAGATATTAGCATACCTTACCTTCAAAATCGAAAATAAACTTTCCATCTGATGGAGTTCCTCTAAGTATCCCTCCAAAATTTTGTCCATTTAGTGCCAAAGTAACAAGTGTTTATGTATTTTTGTTAACATTTGTAATCTGATAAAAAATTCTGGTCAGTAAAATGATAAATTGTACGCCTACAGAAGTAGTCGATATTCTTATAACCTTTGGTGAATGTGGTAGAAATTACAGACTTACTGCCCGTACTTATGCGGAGYGATTCCCAGATCRCMGCCATCCTACTGCTCAACAAATTATTAACATTGAAAGAAGATCTCGTAATAATCCACTTCATCGCGAAAGGCGAAGGAATAGACTTCATAATAATAATGACCCTAGATTGCTCGCAGTTTTGGTAATCTAAAGTTACAAGTAGAAAAATGCGAATTTTTTGCGTAAAGAAGTTATATATTTAGGGCATATAATTTCAGAAGATGGGATATCACCCGATCCAAATTGAGTGCCGTAAAAGACTTTCCAATTTCAAAAAAGGCGTTCAATTCTTCATAGGACTAGCAGGATATTACCGAAAATTTATAAAAAATTTTTCTAAAATCGCCAAACCTTTAACGTTAAAAAAAAGATAGCAAATTTAATTGGAGCAACAAAATGTGTTCGATATTCTAAAAAAAAAAGTTAACCTCCGCACTAGTTTTAAATTATCCGGATGTCAGCCGACAACTGATAACTTCCTGATAACTACAGATGCATCAGATTACGTTATCGGAGCGGTATTGTCGCAAAGGCCGGTAGGTCAAGATCGGTCTATCGCTAACGTTAACAGGATATTAAATAAAGCGGAGCAGAATTATAATACGACAGAGAAAGAACTATTAGCCATAGTGTGGGCGGTAAAACATTTCCGATCCTATGTTTATGGAACAAAATTTCTAATAATAACCGATCACAAACCTTTAATCTGGCTCTTCAGTGTAAACGATCCCGGATCGAGATTGATAAGGTGGCGACTCAAGTTAAAAGAATACGACTACGAGATAATATACCGAGCTGGTAACACGAACGCTGACGCTCTAAGCTGGAATCCGATCACCAACGAACCTCAAGTAAATAATGTAGCGCAAGAATTAAAAGAACGAGAATATAGCGAAACGGAAAAACAACAAATTCTATATGAATATCACAATGCTCCCCTTGGAGGGCACCAAGGAGTAACAGGTACATTAAACCGCATAAAATTAACATATAATTGGATCGGTTTAGCAAAAGACATGGAAAATTACATAGCGAAATGTGAATTCTGCCAAAAAAATAAAACAAACAGAAAAATAAAATGCCGCTAATAATAACGGACACATCAAATAAACTGAAAAATGTGCGTTAGACATTGTAGGACCACTCAGCGTCATTACGTTAGGAAACAAATACCTTCTTACGTTTCAGGATGACTTCACAAAATTTAGTGAAGCTATGCCGTTACCCAATCAAGAAGTGACGGTAGCAAAAGAATTTATAACAAAAATAATTTGTGAACATAGCATCTCAGAAACAGTCTTAACG
Source organism: Cephalotes varians (assembly GCA_037157785.1). Taxonomy (NCBI): domain Eukaryota; kingdom Metazoa; phylum Arthropoda; class Insecta; order Hymenoptera; family Formicidae; genus Cephalotes; species Cephalotes varians. Next base: position 323,576 of record JANQDE010000117.1, on the reverse strand, counting down.
GACCAAGGTACTAACTTTTTGAGTGAAATATTTAAAAATGTATGTAAATTATTTAGAATTACCAAAATTTAAACAACCGCATACCACCGGAAAGTAACGGAGCATTAGAAAAGTTGCATAGGACCTTTGCAGAATACCTACGACATTATATTAACGAAGATTAAACGAATTGGGATGAGTAGATTCCATACGCGATGTTCACATATAATACAACATCGCACACGGCAACTAATTATACTCCGTTCAAATTGCTACACGGGCACCAGGCTACACTGCCTACGATCCTATCACTATCTCCGAAACCAACGTACGATAATTACGTGGAAGAATTAAAATAGAGATTGAGAGCTACACAACAAGTGGGTAAATCGCACATAAACGAAGTAAAAATAAAAGCTAAAATATATGCTGACAAAGACGCACAAAAACCTTCAAAATAGGAGATAAGGTATTACTACAAGATGAAACATTACGACGTGGACGTTCAAAAAAATTAGAAGCGCCTTGGACAGGACCCTATCGCGTCACAAAAAAATTATCCGACGTGAAATATAAAATTCAAATAAAGCGAAAAACTATATGCGAACCGATTAAAACCGTTCGTTGAACATTAAAATAGACACAAGGAAGCATTAAGCGAAGTAGCATTAAGCGTAAAATAATCTTGTAAAAAATAAGAATAAAAACTCTATATGTATGGATTTACGTCTACTGTGAAGTTTCGTGGACGCGAAAAGAGAGCAACCAAATGATCCTCTCACCAGTTCGGGAAACGGTTATCACTAATCGCTCCTATTCTTCGAGGTCCATGAACACGGACTCCAGATTCGTTTCCGACAAAGGCGGAGAATCCGTCTCGTGCTCTAGCATCCTTATGCTATCTAACCAATATCTCCGCCAAGCGGGACAATTGGTTGACCAAAAACGCTTCTTGCAAGATACGCAATTCATTGTGCACTTCACGTTCACAGTCCTGTAACGAACTAAAAAATCGTATCCAACCGAACGTGCCAAGAGGCTGCGAAGATAGATAAAAAAGAAAGGTGAGAAGATATAATGTAATATCTCCATTTCTTGCAGGAGCTTTTTCCTGTACACTTCCCTGACGAAAGCAAAATGGGAAGCCGCACCTCCGTTCGTGATAACATTTCATGACGAGCCAGGAATCTACTTCAAAAATACTGGTCAACTTCAACAAGTAGAAGCAACGTGGAAATTAGTAACAGAAATCGATGTTCTAGCTATAGATGCAAGGTTTCTACAACTAGAGGACTATCGCGAACAAACTCAAAAGCTATGTGAAAAAATTCACGAAAATATACAGCCAACCTGTCAAAATGTGATGCAGGTAATTGAAAAAGACAGCGCAAAACTAAGATTAATCGAACGCTTGAACACCTTATATCAGATACCTAAGCTAAAACGACGTTTGCTAAACGTCATAGGATCCGTGAGCAAAACACTCGGTACTATAAATGCCGAGGACGCAACATTAATAAATGAACAAATAAAATTACTACAGAACAAACAGCTAACTATACAACATGTTACAAATAACCAAATAAAAGTCCTAAATGCCACAATAGGACATAATGAAAATTTAGAAAAAACATTGGTCTATAATGAAAATTTACTATTAAACGTTACAAACAGTATGCAGCAGCAAATAACAAAAGCCACGTCGAAAGGACATGGACGAGCATCTATTAATGCTATCGTAACTGATCTGACAAACGACGTCAAAAACATTATAGAATTCATGACCTACCCTAAAGACGGCGTTATACTAACTCACTTGTTGATAGAAACGATAATAACAGAATTAAGAAAAGCAAGTACCTTACTAACAAACGGATTACATTTTCCTTTTAGAGCTCAAACCGCGAACTGGCGAATTATACAAAAATATATATTTATAAGCGCGCATTACGCATACTATCCTAGCATATTGCATATATAATATTAAGATTTCCTGTGTATGAAATAATCAAAATAACGCTTGTACCCATATACAATAGCGCAAATATATTTACGTTAATAAAGAGTACATACCACCTCCTAGCTATAGATAAGGAAAACCGCTATTATCTCCTGCTAAATGAGCACGACTTAAAAAAATGCACCCCGGACTTCATAAGATACACGTGCGACCGAAACTGCCGACTTATCACGTACAAAAAAGATGCATTGTGTGAGATACAAATATATGTAAAAACATCGAGTAAAACGCAAAACTGTGAAAAACGACATATAATAACAAACACTACGTTCTGGATAACCTTATCAGAATCACAATCCTGGTTGTATTCTACGCCCGGAGAATAGGAGAGAATAGTGATTAAACTGTAAAAATCAAAAAGAAAATAAAATAATGATAGAAAGTACTGATAAAATTACGCTAGGGCCAAACTGTAAACTAACGACACTCAAAGTCACGCTTAAAACGACTAGCCAGTTATATTTTAAAATTATTACGGTTCACCTCCCTAAATTCAATATTACTTCAATCCGAGAGACTAACGATGAAAATAACGTAAAGCCATTAAAAAAGATCAAATTGAAACAGATAATAGACAACCTGATAAAACTGATCGAACTTAGTAATAGTCTGAACGAAATAAATAAATAATTAGAAAAAATGAAGAAAATATATTTCATAATAAATATTTTGTATATCCTATAGTGCAACCATAATAACAATAATTTTAATAGTTATAGGAATAACACTATGCGTTTCTAAAAAACGAAGATGCAATAACCGGGCGATACTGATTCCCATGTAGCAATTAACCCTTAACCTGCACACTTCCGTAGAATAACTTAACCTGCACACTGGGGTGTTAAATACCCCAAGCATTTTGAACGTTCATTGCCAAAAAAGTATGACACCTAAAGACTTCAAAAAAAAAAAACTGTAAATACTTGAAACCATCAAAAATGAAATATGATTGGTCCGAATGATGAATTTTAATTTTGAAGTATTTAAAAAAATTCTTGAAATTAAGATTCATGAAAAAACGGCTATTATTACTTTAAAAATCATATCTTAGTCAAATTTACATATTTTTCAATAAAAATTTAATACTATACTCTCAAGATGTACTACTTTGAGAAAAAAATTACTACGAATATAGATGTCTAAAAAAARGTATTTATCTCGACGATTGAAAGTGATAGTTTTAGAGAAAAATAAAAACTAGAGAAATGACAATAACGAGCAATTGTTAGCAAAATTTTCAATTTATTTATCAAAAATAATGAAGGAAATGATACATTTATATAAATAAAGCCAAAAAAATTACTACGAATGCCAAAAAAATGAAAATATTATCATAATCAATACATTGTTATTCATCACATACATAGCATTCTTCGCATAAATTGGCGCGATGTTCGTAACAAAAACGGTTGTTTTGTTGTTTTTAGCCACGTGCACAAAAGTTTTTTTTTTTTAAATGACGTAACTTGCACACAGGGGTGTTAGACACCCCACGTATTTGATGCGTCTGGTTTAGACCGCTTTCAAAACACGACTGACGATCGTAACCGATTGCAACATGATCGAACATGTAAATAAATGTAAGAACTACCAATAGGTGGCACGGCGGGACAAAATTCAAATATTAACTTATAGGAAAACGCAAACGAAAATTTTGTTGGGGTGTCACATATATAGTGTGCAGGTTAAGGGTTAAGCACACTATTGTAATATAAATGTCGAGAAAACTAATATGTAAAAATAGAATAAGAAAACTTGATTTTCTTTTACCTCGTTTTCTTTTATTAAGGGGGGGGAGAAATGTCACGAGTATTTCCCATGACAAAGTACTTAGCCCGGAAACGCGCCATATACCGATCAATTTTCGCTTATCACGGTCGCTCGACGGCGCGAGCCACAGCATAAGATACCTGTCTGAAGGTCGCAATTTAGTTACTTCTCCCCAGGAAGTAATTGCAACCTTGCTGACCATGCCGGTGCACCGACAAAACCGACTCGGTAACAAACCGCCAAAACGCGGTATATATACGACGCGCGACGGAACACCGGGGCTTTTTTTTCGGTAGTAGCGAGTCGACATGTAAGGTGCGGAATGAAAGTTACGCAAGTGATTATGAATAATTAAAACTTTATTCAATAAACAACCACTATTAAAGTCGACCTGTGTTAATTTCTCTTCGGCCCCCCAATCCCAACCCCGTGCCCGCTTCGGCGGCATAACAAATGAAATGTAATTTTATTATAGTGTTTTGGAAAGCTCTCGAGATAAGTTACAAGAATATGTAATAAAAAATAGCGGTTTTTTTATTTAGAAAAACATTAATGACCTTGACCTGATTTTGACAAGGTCACTCAAGGTCAAGTCCATCATATAGCTCCCTTCAAGCTATGCAATTTTCGTTCGAAAAATTTTTCAATAAAATCATTGATTCGCGAGACCAAAACACTTAAAATGAAACACCCTGTATACACAGCTAGAAAATCTCTTTATTTGTAAATAAAAATATAAAAAAAAGAAAATAAGTTGAAAAAAAAAAGATGGATTCGAATTCGTGATGTTCACCGTTCCAGTCATACGCCTTACCCGACTATGTTTATTACTTGTGCCTCACTTTTACGAACTATATATAAGACACTTGAGAAATTTTAAATAATGATTTCTCGTAAACTGAGGTTTCATGTGTGCGAACGCGTGAAATGTTGATGTATTAGTACGCATTATGCGCATTGACAAGAGTTACTTTACCACAAATTAATAGGAAGAGTATAATGTAAAATGTTAAAAATTTAATGAAATTCCTGAGGAAGATATGTCTCCCCCTTTCAAATTCGCCGAGATGCCGAGAAAGCAATCACGATTCTCATTCATATTAAGGAGAATTCATATTAAGGCTAAATTAAAGACCGAACTCTGACGGAAATCCTGTTTTACCGACTGAACGCACTTATACACAAACGATTTACGCGACAAGAACATCACTATATACTAATACGTTAACATCTTACGCATTCGCAGACATCTTTTTTCGCATACTCTCTTTTCTCTCATACTAAGCTTCTAAAGCATAGTATTATTCTTTCATGTAATCCCTAGCCGCTTTTTTTTTATACCTCAGGGAAAATCCTCATGAATACCCCCGTCCTGTCTTTCGGGCGGGTGTTATGCGGTCAGTCGCACCCGCACGCGTGCAGACCACTCGATAATCAGGTGGTACGTGCGGCGCCTACTCACTAAAACCTCTGGGGCTGTCGGCAAACTTAGGCATTGACGGGGACAGGTCGGGATCTTCACCTCTGAAGTACTATCGGCCCGCCTCCTGCCGTGACTTTTCCAGAATCTAATCACATGCCCTTTTGTCCATCCCATCCTGGGCAGGGCGGGAGAAGGCGTATATTAAACCTTGCCGGCGGGGAGATGAAAATTTCATCCCCTCTTACAGTATGCCGGCTAGGAGGAAGGGAAGCGGACTAAGAAAGAGTCCTGCCACCGACCCCCGATCGACGCAGGGCCGAGATACGTCTAGGAGACCGACGCCAACCCGTCTCCACTTCCGAATCAGGCAGGTGGCGGAGCGGCTCCCTTCCTCCCCACACCAACAAGAGAGCCCCATCTCAAATTGAGAGAGGAACTTCTGGAACATGGAGTATCTTACACCGTGTCCCTCTTCTTTTCGGCTGCGGAGACCGAAGTCGATAACATCAACCAGTAACCCCGTGGATCGGGACGATCTCCATGGGGGGGGGGGAGAGGAGCCTCCGGGACCTCGCGAGAGGTTGATCTCGGAGGAGTATCCGCCCAAGCGCGCTTTTCCGACGGGCTATCGATCGGCGAGTTGTCCGATGCCGCAGCCGGAGGTTGGGGCGGTGTGGGGCCGAAATAAATATCGGTCGCCTCCGCCATGAGCTCCGTAACTGGACTCTACCTCCGTAACTGGACTCTACGGGAGGGGCCTCAACCATCTCGGGGACTCCGCAGGGAGCATCTCCTCCTCCCAGGTGTCCCCATGCCTATTAGCAATGCCCGACGGATTGCGGGAGACTGGACGCGAACGTATTAAGTATCTTCCTTAATTTTCCTTAGATCATTCTGCATCTTCTCCAGGCGATCGCGAAGAGCCTGGTTGACGGCGCGGAGGTCGTTCAAGCAATTCCGCTGGAATTCGGGATCGCCACGATCTTCCGCCGAGACTGTAGGTGATGATGACCTCGCGGGCGAGGTGGATCCCCATTTTAATACGCCCGCTTAGCCTCCCGTTAAGCGCGTGGGTCGTTGAGCACTTCTGCATTCTGCAGCTAACCAGCGATGGTGACTATTTCCTCCGTCGGAGCGTCTGGAGCTCAAACTTCATTCTTTTCCGCTGGTCCGCCTTAAAGAACGTCGCGGGAACCTCTACCCACGGTGTCGGGCGATCCCCTCCGTCGTCGGAATAATTCGACTCAGACTTTATATGGTCTCTTCTACGGATTCCTCGCCTTTTGTGAGGGGTCAGCTTCCCCTCAGAGAGAGACCCGAGCCTCCAGGCCAAAATCCTAGTTACAGGGACCGGAGGTGGCGGAGGGTCCAGATAGAACGACCTATCCAACCGCGGGCGGCCTGTTGTTCTCTTCCTTTTCAGGTTCGAAATAGAAGCCCGAGAAGGAGAAGTCTCCTTTGTTTTGGTGTCGAGTTGGCGGCCAGATATTTTATTCTCGGATGATTTAGCCCCCACCTCGACATCCAGCTCCATGGTCTCCTCAGGACCTCGGGCCGTAGATGGCCCAGGAACTGGCTCGCAATCCGTAAGAGAACAACCACTTGGCTGCTCAAGCTTTCAACGGCACGACTGGGCCTGAGGGAGGCATGGGAACCTCCGGGCGGTTTCGACTGGGCTATCGCCCCCGCCGCCTCCCCTTATACACGAGGGGATGTGGCCCTCCGGCTTCGCAATATGAAGACCTGAGCGATCCATAATCCCCTCCACCCGCTCAATGCGATATAATGGCATCCCCATCTTCCAAGAATGCCATGTCAGACCGGTGTATCCGCCTTATCGGCGCAATTCACCCTTCCCATTTATCTTTGACTCACCTTCAGTGAACCAGGAGGAGGAGCGAGATCCCTCGGACAAAGCCGAGCGCCGAACACCCACACTCCTCCGCGATACCCTCCGAAAAGCTTTCCAGAAAATGACCCCTCAGACGGTGAGAGCCTGAACCGGACCAAGATTCCTGGAGTCAGCAACAAGTACTGACATCTTGTAATGTGATTCATCACGTGGTCGTGGAAGAAACGCAGGATTGCCCCCTCCTCCCCCAGAATCCGTGAGAGGGATTTTCCGCCTTGCGGAGTACCCACTGGGATAGATGTTTTGCGCTCTGTATGATCCACCATTGTTTAGGTTCCCAGTTATTGGCCGGGAGCGCCCACCAGATAGCCGCTTGGAACTGGCAACCCGCCAGATTCCCGAATCTCGGGTACCCCATCGCCATAGCTAGAGCTAGAGGGTTGGGGTGATTTTTTATAGAGGTTGTCTACTTTGCAACCCGGGTTTTTAACGCCTCGGCTCCCGGCCCCTGCTTAATGCGGTTACGATATGATCTTGGCCATTGGTCAGCGGCTGCTTATTCTCTCGAAGAGTTATTTGCAGCTACTCACCATATCTGGTGGACGTTTCCCGCCACCTGGGAACGCGTCCGGTCGCAGCGGCCACTGCATCTCCTTCCACAGAGCGAGCCACCCCCTTCCGGAGCCGGAATCCCTAGCCGCCTAGCTACTTTTTGTATACGTACAAAGTATGAATCTTTTATGTAAAGCAAATGTAGTTACGAATTGACGTCAGAAGCCGATAATAAAACTGTAATTTTGTAATTTTTTTTTGTTTTTCATATTCAAATGTAGCTTTACGGCTGCACCATCATCTATACTTTAATTGTGAAAAAGGATTTTTATTTATAAAGGCAATTAGAAGAAAAGAGATTAAAAAGAATGTCGGTAAATAGACTTTAGGATCCCTTTAAGCTTGCAGCTAAAAATTACTAAAATTGTATCAAACAAAATGCAAAATTTCTAGTTATTTACTAAAACACAAGCAATTCAGCAGGAAAACAAGTATCGTATGACGCAGACATATCGAGCGAAATGGAGAAATTCTCTCGCTCGACACGCTGAGCTTGGCCAAGTACGTTCCGTTACATGGATAGCCAGAAGGTTCTGTGTAAGTGGAGAGGGAAAATCACGAGTGTGTGCGAGCTCAAAAATGCATCACTGACACAATTGCTTGCGTTTTAATAAATTATTAGAAATTCTGCGTTTTATGTGGTGTAATTTTAATAATTTACTAAAACGCAAGCAATCTAGCAGGAAAACATGCTGTGTGCCGCAGGCTTTACAGCTTAATGACGGTTTAACATTACAGATAAATAACGTCATACTTACGACGACATAATTGTAACTAAAAGGGTAAATGGAAAAAATTCACAGCATTCACTCATCTCCAACCATACATATTTATCACACTGAAATAATAGGTTTATTCGCGTTGTTTGAAATCCTTGAAAGTTTTTGCATTTAAAACAAGATAAATATATTCGAGTGTTGGAGAGAGAGAGAGAGAGAAAAAGAGAGAGAGAGAGAGAGAGAGAGAGAGAGAGAACCAAGATGCTGAGGCCGAAAAGTGCAAGCAATGCGAACAGATCTAATATTTCGAAATTATCATAATCTAATTATAATCTAAAATTCTAATCTATTATTCTAATCTAATATCTCTTAAATAATAATATCATAAAATGAACTCATAAGTCATAATAAATGCAAATATATTTTGTTATGTTGTCATTTTCTGAACTTTTGACATTATAAATACAATATATACAATATAGGTTGAACATGCATGTGCTCATCATAATATTTTTTTGTTAATTTTTACAGATATCACGGTATGATTGCGTTCTGGGGATCGTTTGTATATTTTGAAATGAGGAAAATTACAAAAGTGAAATTACAAATCTAAATTTCGAAAAATGAAATCGTATATACTCTAATGAATTTCCTCACTTTTGCAATATTGGAACGCGTGTCGGTGCTAATATCGTGATATGACAAAGAGGATCTGTGGTGTCTCTTTTTAGCATAAAGATATAATCTCTACATGATATAAAAGTAAAAAGCTAACTGCATAAATTGAAAGTGGTCATAAAAAATGTTTCGTGTATTGTCAGGTTCATGGAACGGAATAGCTTGAACGGAAACATTTCATCACCATCTTGAAATCATGAATAATGATGAAACGAAAAGGTTAGAAATATACAAGGTCCCATTTTAAGTGGGCACCCCGAATAACTTCAAAGAAAATGATTTTCAAAGAAAATGACCCAGACAAAAGGTGTTGCACTCATAGGGGGATCCAATGGTGACCTTAAAATTGTCCTTCCTCCAAAGTTATTTCAAGGTCAAAGTATTTTTTTAAATGGAATGACCTAATTTTGATAACGGGAATCGATAGAGCGGAAAATTTTACGTTAAAAACATTGGTTCATATGTCCTGATCGGTCGACTAATGTAGGTAATAAAAGGTCATATCCCATTTTAAACTACCAGTCCAAAGAACTTGGTAATCAGTAAAATCAAAATCAGAAAAAAATGCAACCAGTAAAGGCAAGATCAGAAGAAGATCCAACCAATAAAGGTAAGATCAAAAGACGATTCAGTGAATGTAAGATCAGAAGAAGATGATCCAGCCAATGAAAGTAAGATCAGAAGAAAACGATCCAGCCAGTGAAGATAAGATCAAAAAATGATCCAGTCAGTGAAGGTAAAGTCAGAAGAAGACAATCCAGTCAGTGAAGGTAAAATCAGAAGAAGGCGATCCAGCCAGTGAAGATAAGATCAAAAAATGATCCAGCCAATGAAGGTAAGATCAGAAGAAGACGATCCAGCCAGTGAAAGTAAGATCAGAAGAAGACGATCCAGTCAGTAAAGGCAAGATTTTGTAATCAGTGAAGGCAAAACAGGACTATGTTCCAATCAGTAAAGTCAAGACACACACCTTATGGTATTAAATGTTTAAAGGCACGTCCGTTTTCTTGAATGCAACGCTCGAGACGACGGCGGAATGCTCGTCTAACATTGTGGAGTACAGCTGGAGTAATACTCCTGCACGCTTTTCGAATGCGGTTTTTCGTGTCTTCTTTGGCCGTTGGTTCTTCTGCATAGACAATGTCTTTGACATAAGACGAAATCCAAGAGAGTTAAATCAGGCGATCGAGGAGGAAATTCATGGATTTCGCTGCCTATACCAATTCATCGATTCGGAAATCTTCTGCTTAAATAAGTTTTGACAATTCGAGCTTTGTGTATAGGTGCTCCGTCCTGTTGAAACCACATTATGCGGAGTACTTGATTGCGAACCGGTCTCAACAAGTCGGGTAAGTCGTTTTGAAGGAAGTGTAAATAGTTTGCTGAGTTGAGATTCTCCTCAAAGAAATACGAACCAATAATATGATCTCCCACAATTCCAACCCACACGTTTATTAATCACTGTCTTTGGAATTCTTGATTTCTTTGCCAGTGAGTTTACATCTGAATATTAGTAACAGTTATGTTGATTAACCTGCCCTCTATTATTAAATGTAACCTCATCCGAAAAAAGCATGTTTTCCACAAAAGCAGAGTTTCTTTGGATTTGACCTCGAGCTTAATTACAAAATCGCACTCGGCGTTGAAAGTCTTCCCTTCCTAATTGCTGAGTTAAGTTAATGTGATAGAGATGAAACTTAAAAGTCCTCAAAATTCTATTAGCTGTCGATCTTGGTATAGCATGTTGTCTTTCAATAACCTTAGTAAATATTTGAGGATTTAGCATAACGCTAGCAATAGTAACCACTGCCGTAGCTTCATTCGGACCCGTTTTCGTTTGTGTGCGTTTGAGTATGCCTCGGTGTTCAGCACGGTCAGGAAGTTTCTTCATGACTTTTCTATTAGGATGGCGTCTGTCTGGGAATCTTATCGAATAAAACCGTACTGCAGCGGAATAATTATTGCCTGCCTCACCTACAATGCGAATCATATCAACTATCTCATTTGGTGGATAGTCGCCCGTTTTCAATAAAAAAATTTCTTCAAACACCAAACAATGATAAATAACAAACCTTACAACAAAACTTCTTTAATTCTTTATGCCCATGCGATCTGCATTCACTTTAGCGAAACAAATAACAATTTATAATTAATAATCAACTGATCCTATTCAAACTGTACAGTGTATCACTACGGATACTATGATGTGATCTTGTTGCGTATGTTCAACAAATGAAAAGCAATACGTAATAATAATGGTAATGCATTTGTGAAACAAATGAAAATCAAATAATAGGTATTTTAGATCAATTTCAAGGTCACCATTGGATGTTCCCTTTTGAGTACTAACTTTTGTATGGTACATTTTGTTTGAAACTCATTTTGTCTTTGAAAATCACTTTCTTCGGAGTTACTCGGGGTGCCCACTTAAAATGGGACACCCTGATGATTACAGAGTAAATGTAAAATTTAAAGCAATTAAATAAATAAAAATATTATAAATTTTAGGTTACAAAAATATCTGAAATTTTAATTAAGATTTATGTTAAGCTAAAGGTAGCTAGAGGTAAACTTATAATTTTCTTCAAAATCTTATATCATAAAATGTACAAATAAAATGTAACTAAATTAAATGTTACAAATAAAATGACTCACTTTATATGAATATGGTTACATTTTAAAATGTGTTATTTAAATTATTTATAGAAACTCTCATAGAAACTTATAGAAACTCATTTCTACACTTAATACATTAATACATTAACGCAATTAAATGTGACACTATACATATATGAATACTCAACATGACGAAATGTTGCAAGTTATTCTGTTCGGCTGGCAATATATGAAATCATAGAGATAATACACATAGAGTACGTAAGCCCTCCGGGAAGATGGCCTGTCCATAGAAAGAGGCGGAATATCCCTGTTCCATCTATCTCTCTCTTTCTAACGTTATTAATGAAAGACAGATAAAGGAAACAGCATATTTGTTCTTTTTCTATCGATAAGTCATTTCCACTTAGGCGCCTATGGCTCACGTACTCTATATGTATTATTTCTATGTATTAAACATTTTTCGTGATGAACTTTCTTCTCTCTATCCTATCTAATTAGGTCTCCTTGCTCTTACTGTTTATTTTATGGATCTCTGTTATGATACGAGTCCTACATATCTCTAATAGTTTGTCACGCTATCTTCGCGGTCTTCGGATTGGCAGCGTGCAAAATAGAAAATTCCACAGATTGTCGCGAGATTCAGTATACAAGACAATAAACATTAAATACTATCTGGGCGCCAAATGCGATAATTCATGCTTAATCACGAAACTTTACTCAAAATCGCGATGGTAATTCGCTCGGCAGCTCACCTCAGGTGATAGAGGGGCAAGGTTTTTTCTTTCCACTAGGAAATATATATTTGGAACAGTGCAACACGAGAATCAGTTTAGAATATTAAGTACTATCATTCTACAGAAATCAGATTGTTTGCTCGTAAAAATATAGTTATGTGGCTCGTTATTCAAATAATGAAACTCTATTATTTCCGGAATGAATCACTCGAAATGTGAAACCTGGACTCACAAGGAGATGGCACGAATTGCGAAATACGAAACGAGATAAGACATAGTCATTCGAAGGGAAGTATTGAATGTACTAACACGGTAAAAGGGTTTGGATGAATGAGCTTTGGTTTCCGAGAAAATGCATGTAAAGTTGGGCGTCTAAGCATTGTGCGGTAAATACTTGAATCGTGAGTCGGGTATCACAAAAGCGTAGCTGAGCGGACTAGAGCGAGCGCCATATTCTTTTCATGCGACCGACGAGAATTCGACGCGAGTTCGAATTCTTGCAGTGTCTTTTTTTTTAAATAAATGTTATATTTTTTTATATATAAAAAACTAATGAAAAGTGCGATTGTTCTGTCTCACTAATCTATATTATCCATCCATGTAACGACTTTTACTGATGAAGTTATATCTATTTATACCAACGGTTTCCGAGAAAATTGTATGTAAAGTTGGGCATTTGAGCGCTGTGCAGTAAGTACTCGAATCGTGCGTCGGTTATCACGAAAGCGTCGTAGTTGAGCGAACTAGAGCGCGCGCCATACTTTTTTCATGCGACCGACGAGAATTCAACGCAAGTTCGAATCTTTGCAATGTCAAACTTCTTTTTTTAAATAAACGTTATATTTTTTACATATAAAAAACTAATTAACGAATCAAATGAGATTCAATGGGTCCAAGAATAAATCAAAATTAATATAAATTGCCTGTACGAGCCAACGCAGTTGTTAGAGCGATAAATAATTATATAAAAAATTATCCAATAAACAAATAATAAATTTCTTCTCGACCAATATATGAAAACATCAAACAATTTAAAACACGGCCAAATACGGTCAAAGCTAGGTGTCAGTGCTTAATAATAATTTTATTTTTATTTTAATTAAACTATAATCTAGTACATTCAAACTACGCGCCGAACACAGCCGGTCATATAACGCAGTTCTAAACTAGAATAGAAGTAAAGTCACAAATGAATTTGATCGTCAAATTAATGCATGATGTTAATGAGCCAATTTATCCAATAAATTTAATACAAAGTTGACATATTACATATACAGACATTTCGATCCTTGATGTGGATCCTCTTCAGTATACAGAGATATTCTTAATGGCATTTTCCAGCGGCTAGCTAGGCCTATCTAGAGGCCTAGCACAGCGGTGCAATCTTTGGAGTTCTCCACGCGGTTCTGCGGTGGCAGATGTGCATGTCCTCTTGGCGATTTCCTTTTTCCGCCGGGCATATTCCTCTCCTCGATACTGCAATTATAACTCGTAGGAGGTGGCGTCTAATAGCGGCGGCAAGATACAAAATTAATAAGAAGCATTATATATATGCGACCTGATTTATATACGTGTTCCTTCACCGGCATAGACCTCACTTCCAAATTCAGCGTCATCCTTTTGAGTCTTCCTTAACATCTTCAAGTAATTTATCCTGTTTCCTGCCGCTCACCTCGGTATACGTTAGAATAACTGTATGCTATGACTTCAATAACTACTTCACAAAACGATAATATGATACGTAATAAATGATAAATTCGACTCCTATCTGAGATGAAGAAATCACTCTCCCGCTAAGACGAGAGCGCAACTCCAAATTTCCTCTCTCAGAGCCCTTATGGCCTTGTGACAGACACTGAAAATCGTCACGCCACAACTCATAATTAGAAAAGGATAAAGATACCATTTCACATTCTCTTTCTCAGATCATTTTCGCATAAGTGGCATAGGGTGTTTAGCACGCGTTCCAGACGTTCCTATATTATTATATTTGATCTAGCGTTGCTTATCTTTTATGATTGACTTTGTAATGAAATGAATTCAAAAATAATTGATAGAAATGACAATCAGTTCAAAATATGAAACAAGTATAGTTCAAATTTTTTTCACAGTATGTTTGACAAAAGTGTGTACAGCTAAACTTTTTTCTGGAAACCATTAGAGGATAGATTCAGGTAGCGGGCAGGTAGTGGGACTCTTTTCCCAAGATGCTTTATATGGAAAGCCTCAGTTGTCGTTCGACTTTGGTCACAGAAGGACATATTTCATGAGTGCCGCGTACGCATCATGTTACGAAGCCGTTTCTGTGTTTGTATCCGAAAGGATCGAAAATGTCGTACAGAGCCGCTGCTAAATACAAAAAGTCGAAGACATTTGTAAGTAAGAGGGTGAAACGCTATTTCGACGTAAAAAACGATGACCTGTCAGATCGTGATTTTGTGTAAAAAAGGAGGACAGTAATTTTACGGGTATTTGAAAAGATTTCCTCGTTTCTGCGAGTAGTGGCGTCCGTTTGCTCACGTTGCGATTGCCGAGTGACATTCAAATGACACGGTCAATTGCCCACCAGCCACTCACAGCGCTTGAACAGTGGAAAATCTTCAGGCACCGGTCGCTGTGAGTGGCTGTGGTTAATCGCAACGTGGGCAAACAGGACGCGTAAAAAGAGTTTAAATATATCATGTGACACTATAAGAAGACATTTATTGGCTCATGAAGTAAAGTTTTGAAGCATAATGAAGAAACCGCTACTCCAAAAACATGTCGAAAAAAGATTCATTTGGGCGAAAGAAAATTTGGACCGCAATTGAGACAAAATAATTTTTCGGACAAAAATTCTTTTTATTCCTTGGAGATGCCAGGCAATTATTAATAATAGAAGCGAGTGAACAACTTATTAATAATAAAGCATCACGGTTTATATTATGTAGTACATGTGTATTTTTTTTCAATGCTTTATTCCAAATAGTTTTGGGTTTCGCCGTACACACTCTCAAACAAACTATATGAATACAAATTACAATTTTCACTGATTTTCATACATGAACATCTCATACTTTTCTGGGATATATTTCCGAATGACCCCATCAATCAATCTAAAATTTTACACATGAATTATTTTCGATGTAAGGAATGAAGTGTACGTGGTCTCATATGTGGTCTCTTTCGGAAATGATTAGAAAAAATATTTTATAAGGATAGATCTTGTTTTGCACAGAAAGTTGCAAATTCATATGAAACCATATAATTGGACCTACATAGCAAAATGTACAAATACACATTATACAAACATGATGACAAGATAGATGCGGACTTATATGCTGTGTAGGAGATCGATATATCTTAAAATGAAGTGAAAATTACAAAAGTGAGGAAATCCATTAGAATATATACGATTTCATTTGTCAAAATCTAGTAAATTTGTTCATTTTTGTAATTTTTCTCTTTCAAAATACACAATCGATCCCTAGCACACAATCATGCCGTGATATCTATAAAAATCAACAAAAAAAAATGTTATAATGAGCACATGCATGTTCAACTTATACTGCGTGTATTGTATATCATATAAAGTTCAGAAAATGATAACAAAATATGTTTGTATTTATTATGACTTATGAGTTCATTTTATGATGTTATTATTTAAGTTAGAAGTATAAGTTAAAATTTTAGGTTATAATTATGATTACTTTAAAAATATTAAAAATATAAAAAAAAGAAAAACCAATATTACAAAAAATTATATTTATTATAATATTTTACATATGTTATAACATAACATCTGTTACATTTATTACGTTTTTTTGAAAACATCACAAACTTGTTTTTAAAAATAGTTTTTTTTACAAATTAGAAATTTTAGAACATTAATTCTGTTGTACATTTAATGCACATTATATACTTTTGTATATTGCACATTTTTCAAATGAAAAACTATTTCAACCGATGGCTCGGCTGTGTGTTTTTTCGCAGATAACTGAAATGAAGTTCTTTCAATATAAACACGCGAAAAATGGACGGAAAGTCACTTGGCATGTTCTCCTTCTACTTATCATCGTCGGCTGCAAGCTTCCAATCGATTTGATTCAAATTGTTCCTCGTCCTCAATAATGATCTCAATAATGTTTGCTACAAATTCTCGCAAAGTCGTTATATTTCTTATGTTTAAAATTTTAAAGATGTAATGTATAAAGTTTTCTCAATTATGTATACGGCAAAATCCGTAGAACTTTTAACATTTAGCTATTGGAAAAAAAAAAAATCTGAAAGCACAATTACAAAATTGGTGTTTTTTATTGTAGATACATTAAGTATCAACAAAAAAATACGGCTCATGATTTTAATAAAAAGTTATATTTTTTAATGAAGACAATGATTTATACTCTGCTAAATATAAAAATACTTGGCGCTGCTACTCCTTTTAAAGTACTAGCAGCGCCAAGTTTGTTTGTATTTTTTAATATACTTTTTATTTTGGTTAAATTTTTTATTTTTTGATTAAATATTTTAATTTTTTTAATAGTTTATATTTTTATGTATTAATTTTTTTAAATATATTGTATTCATAGTTCTTTCTTAAATTCCTCTTGGCGCCATTTCCTAATATTCTTTTTATAGAAATATACAGTGAGTCATTTTAATCTATGGACCCGAATATCTTCCAAATTACGGTATCTACAAAAAAATGGTTTAATAAAAGTTAAATAAAAGTTAAATAAAAGTTGACCAGGACAGAGGGGGTCGTTTAATTGTACCATTGGTTTTGACCTTGAGGTCAATTTTGAAGGTTATTTCAAGGTCACAATGGTTTTTTTAAATGGGACACCCTATTTTTGACTGCGGATTTCGAAAGAGCCGA
>JANQDE010000117.1:230237-305742 GCA_037157785.1 Cephalotes varians | reverse complement strand
AATATTTTAATAAAAATTACGGAAACTGACGTGCGACGTCTAATGCAAGGCACTCGCTCCAAAGTACAAAGATTCCAATATTATTTCATTGATTCATATCAAATAATGAAAAATTACAAATAATTTAAATCGACATTACAATATTACAACGTCAAAAATGTCATTTTGACGTAAAAATACTAACAGATAATGTCAGTTTGTTATCTGGAATGTATATCTGTATTTATATATATTTTTTCTTAATTAATTAACTTTATCTGTTTTTTTGTTAAGAAAATTGAACGTAAATAATTTTTATATGCTTTATTGTTACGTCCAAATCTCAGGATAATTTTCTTTATTTCAAAACGAGAGGATTTGGGACGAACGGGATATGGAAGGAGAGAGAGATTTTTAGATTTCTCTCTCGCGGGTCAACGCGCTATGGCGTGAGCCATGAGTCAAACATATTTGCCTCAAGTCCCAGATGCAGGTCAGCGTATCATATGAATGCTATGACGCTGCCTGGAACAGTGCGTTCGTCGATCCTTTAATTTTAAGTCAAGGAACTGAATTCATATGACCAGGGGACGGATCATGTGCGATCTTACAAGAGTAACAGGATGACAAGAGTATTTAACTGCAATTATTCAAAGTAAAAGAAAACATTTAATCTTAGAGTTAACTTACAAATACATAACAGGATGAAGATTAAATACAAAAAGATTCATATAATTTTACAAGAGATTACTACGATGAAAGGACTAAGTGTGATTTTATGTTTACAATTTGTTTGTGTTGATTTAAGTGAGTATATTGTTGTATAAAGAGAACGGAGAAGGAGTGAGATGTCAGTCTGTTTCGCGAATAGTGGCCATCGAGGGAGGAAAAAGATTATGGAAAAAGAGAACGAGAACTTTGTAAGGAAACGGGGAGTGGGGAAGAAAGACGGGGGATAATTGCACTCGGATCTTGACGAGACGACAGACCTAGGTCAAAATCAACGCACTAATCGAGTAAGAACCGGGAGGAAGAGAGACAGTACGCTGTGTTGAGCGATCAGGATATCTAGAGGGATATGAGAATTGTAATTAAAATAGTGTCGGGGACGAGGAGAGAGAATGTGTACTTCTTCCAAGAACTCCACGCTGGAACACATAGAGCTTGCAGAAGAAGGAACACGGAGAAATTCTTCGGAAGAGCTGAAACGAGAGTAATGCGTGGTCTACAATGAGCAGTATCGAATGTAAGAAGAATAGTTGATTGTGATTGGTCAATTTCTTACTCTTACAGCCTCATCCATACTGCTACTGCTCATTGTAGATCACGCATAAGATGGAGGAAAGAAAGAATGAATAAGAGAAAGGGAATTTGGAAATTCTAGAGGTCAATACAGAGTGAGGGGAGTCGGGTTCTATCAAAGAGGATGTAGGGGAACATGAAGACAAGCGAATTTGATTCGCTTGATTGAGGAGGAGAAGGTGACTGAGCAGGAAGAGGAAATGACATGCTTAATGGAATGACCAGCAGAATTTATCGGATCGAAATGATTGATATTTTGTGGCGCTGAGTCGCGAAGATATTGATTGAAAGTTTCATCCAGCAGCCGACGCGCGAGCCTGCGATGACGGAAACGTTTCTCCCGCCGGCTAACTTCGGCCTTCGGGAAGGATCGATCGCTCACTAAACATAATCGCGGGAGTTAACTAAGCGGGAGTTAACAGCACTAGCCTCTGTATCAAGGAGGAAAAGAAAAAAAGCGGTGGGAGTATATTTATAATAAAGATTCTAATGGGTACAAATAAGAGGAAAGGCATTAGGGAAGTAGAAAAAATAAGTAGGAAAAGAGAAGGTGAAGTCCGTCGTACTAACTGACCTCTAAGCAAAGAGTGTGGATGGTGTGGGGTCCATCGAATGAATCGACGAATTAGAAGGAGGAGGAATCAGAACAAGTTCTTTAACTGGATTAATGAACTCGGAGAAAGCAGCAGAAGTCCGCCGTATTAGCTAACCTTAAGGTATATGATAATGAATTAGATCAAGTCCATTGAATGATATCAATGAACTTGGAGGAATGAGTCCAACAGCAGAACTAGTGAATTCGAGGGAAGCGTAGGGAGAAATATGTAAGGAATGATTGAGGGAGAAAGAAAAAAGCCGGGAAAAATAATAATAATAAAAGAGAAAGAAATAAAAGAAAACTGAAAGCTAAATAGAAAGAGGAATCCGCGAGAAAAAGGAAATAAAAAGGGGATGCGACTCACTGTTGATATTCCTTGTTGATAATGTTCCAAAGAATTGAGTCTTGTTGGCCACGAAGGTTCCTTGATCGCGTGTAGGATGGCAAATTTCTTGCAACGACAGACCCGTAGAACAACGGTTAGTAAAATTTGTATTTAGTCACTTGAGACTTGGTCACTTTGGTTCACTCGCGGATTACCGAAATCGCCCAAAAAATTAATAAGAATTAGTCAAGAGAGAAGTTGAAAAAAAAAAACAAAAAAAATGAGAGAACGAGAGCAAGTCTTATGATGTCACGGTTTATATATGAATCTTTTCTTTCCTGTGGGATGTGTCATGTCGGTGGGTTAGGATTTTGGTTGGTGGGTTCCTTTCTGGGGATACATTTTTAATTTTTCAAACTTTGAAAAGTTTGTCATGAAGTCGAATCCTACAGTCCAGGTTTTGGTTTTACTATTGCTTATTGGCAAGTTGGGAATTGTCCATCCTGTCTGTTTTCTGTCTTAGGGTTGGTCGAAATTCGAATAACGTTGTTGAGGAATGGGGATGATTAGTAAGTGGGAGTCAGTTAAAATTCGTTATCTTTGTGTCGTGAGTGGGTCTTTCTTAATTTTATGGCTCCTTAGATTTATTGAACGCAAGAGGATCTCGTCGTCGTCGTCGATCGCAAGTGCGGTGTCGGATAGCAAAAACAAAACCCCAGTTTTCGATTCTAAGGCGATATCTTCCAGTTTTACGATCTTTAGATGCCTGCAATAGATTCTATTTGATATATTTTGTAAATCAAATGACACTTTTAATTACTTGTTATTATTGGTTGCAGCGTTCGTATCTTTGTTTCTCTTCTTAGAGAGAGAACATCCTATGATATTTGTTTTATTTTCTACAGATCATAGGCTCTGAGTTTTAGGTTTTCGCTTCCAAAACAACGCACTTCTCAATCTGTATCTTTCTTAAATGATTTTTATGAGTTTTTAAGAGAAAACAAATGAGTCCACCACCCAAAAGGGGTCTTACAATTGTCAACAGATGGATTCCATACGATTCTGCGTACATTCGAGAATCAGGATAAAGATTTCCTCGAAAGAAAAGAATCGCGGAGTCCACAGGGCGTAACATTATTTTGTATTTACTAATCTAACTATATATTATTTACAATAATCAATTAATCTTAGAAGGGCTAAGAAGAACAGTTAACAGTAAAGCACAACAGTAAAACAGTAAGCAGTCAATAGTAGTCCTTAGTAGTTTCTTATAGTTTATTTATAGTGAATGTGTCGATATCAATAAAAAATCAAATTACAAATAAAAATTATATATTTGCTAACCAAGGAACAGGACCAAAATATTACGTCATAATGATATCATGATTTCAATATAACGTCATTTAAAACACATGATCTTTTTGATTACGTCAAAACGACTTTCGTACAAACATGAGATTATTTGACATCAAAATGACTTGTGCTATCTGGGAAAAATCGAGAAAAAAACTTGGAAAAGAATGGCGTAAAAAAGAATCTATAATGGAAAAAAAATATTTTTTTCTAAAATTATACTATATACAGGGTGTCCCAAAAAGGTCGGGACACCTAAATATCTCGGGAAATATAAGTTTTACAGAAAAATGTTTCAGACAAAAGTTATATGGTTCAAAAATATCTATTTACTGGTCCTATCAGTTTACTTTGGGTTGCGTAGCCAAGGTCAGGTCAAGGTTACATTGATTTTCTTAAATGGAACACCCTATTTTTGATTCAAGAATCTAAGCTGATGTCAAGAGCTTTCCAAAACGCTATAATAAAATATTTTTTCATGAAGTACTTTCAAGTTATAATGCTTCAAAGTTACAGTATCGCCGACACTAGCATTACCGAGCATTTCGAAGTTCCAACAAATGAGCATTCGAATAGTTCATAGACAGTTCGAACAATTCGAGGTTAAACAGTGATCGGTACGAATTGTCAATTCGTCTGAAGTTCGGATTAAATAGTGCACAATTCGGAACTTCGAACTATTCGAATAGATCGAATATTCAATGTGTTCGAATCTTTTATCTGAGCGCTCTGTGTGTGATTCAGCCAGATAAATTATTTCAAAATTAATTGATTAAAAAAATTTTTCATATTGTTTGAAATATTTACAAGAGTTGAGCGAAGATGATTTTGATCGTCGTATGGAATTCTGCGACGTCATGATGAGAAAAACTGATGACCCCAATTTTGTGTCCGATCTCGCCTTGACTGGTCGGATCACAGACCGATCTCGCCTTGACTGGCCGGATCACAGACCGATCTCGCCTTGACTGGCCGGATCACAGACCGATCTCGCCTTGACTGNCAGACCGATCTCGCCTTGACTGGCCGGATCACAGACCGATCTCGCCTTGACTGACCGGATCACAGACCGATCTCGCCTTGACTGGCCGGATCACAAACCGATCTCGCCTTGACTAGCCGGATCACAGACCGATCTCGCCTTGACTGGTCGGATCACAGACCGATCTTGCCTTCATTGGCTGCATTATTCTCCAATCTTTCTCCGAGCACAAAAGACATGTCAATCCGTTTGGGCAACCTTCGCGTGGTATTATATATCTTGGGTAATGCTAGTGTCGGCGATACTGTAACTTTGAAGCATTATAACTTGAAAAGTACTTCATGAAAAAATAGTTTATTATAGCGTTTTGGAAAGCTCTCGACATCAGCTATTAGATTCTTGAATAAAAAATAGGGTGTTCCATTTAAGAAAATCAATGTAACCTTGACCTGACCTGACTACGCAACCCAAGGTCAAACTGATAGGATCAGTAAATAGATATTTTTGAACCATATAACTTTTAATTTTATAACTCCTTATTTTTATTACATATTCTTGTAGCTTATCTCGAGAGCTTTCCTAGCAAAACACCATAATAAAGTTACGTTTCATTGAGTACTTTCCGAGTTATGAGGTTTAAAAGTTAAGGCAATACTTATCAATGATCCGACTAACTAAGACAAGACCGATCACTGATCTGGCCGGTTAAAGCAAGATCAATTTGAATATGAATATCTTTAACCGTTGATAAGATGTTTAAATGGCACTCCATTTTCTTGTAGATATAGCCTCAACCATTTCTCAAAATTTCTTTTTCTACTGTTGAAATTAAAATATTTTGAGGAATACTACGACAAATATTAGTTATTCGATTTTTCATGTGTCCTGCAGATGTCGGCGGAGTTTTGTAAACAATATTTTTTATGTAGCCCCACAAAAAAATCACACAAAGTTAAATCAGGAAACCGTGGAGACCATCGAATATATCCATATTTCGAATATATTCTCCCTATCCATCTTTCATGAAAGATGTTATTGAAGTATTCCATCGCAATACGATGAGAATGGGGTGGCGCACCATCTTGTTGCTATCACATTTTTTGTCGAGTAGCAAGATCAACTTCTCCTAAAAGCTCAGGCAATTTATTCTGCAAGAAAGAAAAATAAGTTTCTTCATTTAAGCGATTATCAAAAAAGTATGGATTAATCAAATATCCACTTACAATTCCTTACCAAGTGTTTAATCTCTAATGATGTGATTATAAACACGTTGAGTCTAGTGAGGATTGTATGTGGACCAATAATGACAGTTATGCCTGTTGAGTTGTCCATTGTTATGAAATGTTTCGTCACTGAAGAGAATATACTAGAAAAAGGATAGATCTTTTTTTATCATTCGTAATGCCCAACGACAAAATTGTCTTTTTAGCCTCATATCATTTTCACTTACATCTTGGGTTAAAGTGATATGGTAGGGATGGGATTTATGTCTTTGTAAAACCTCCACACTGTGACATAAGGAATTCCTAAATTCCTACGTTTCAGTTCTCTAGTCGAAATATGAGTTCAAGTTTATCATTGCTAGCACTGCTAATACACGCGGATCATTAACGTCATCTTCAGCATTTATTTGCTTGCGGTTTCTCTTACGGATTCTTCTACGCTCTCGTAATAAAATTCTTCTTATCTGCATTGCATTTGGATATCGTCTAAACGGATATCTATTACGATACAATCCTTCTGCTTTACAATAATTTCGTCCAGTTTCACCAAGCACAAGAATAATATCAACGATTTCATTTGAACTGTAAGCGGCCATTTTGAAAAAAACTTTGAAAAAGCCCACTAATACAAAAAAATTGAAAAAAAAAACTATACGCTACGAAAAAAAAGAAAAGTTGAATCGTTCAATTGGGAAGGATTGGACTCAATTCCGTGCGCGTGAGCGTATGTCAAGCAGTGTGGATAGATCTAGTGATGCGATTTCGAGCCCGGCATCACAGCGATTTTCCCCCTCCACGCACACAGAGTCATGCTCAGCTATTCGTGTGACGATTTCGTCACATGCCTGGGCTCGAAATCGTATCACTGGATAGATCGCGGAGACGCGCGCGCGTAAGAATTCCGCTCACACGTGCATGGATAACGCCGGCGGTACTGTAATTTTCAAGCTCCATAACTCGGAAAGTACTCAATGAAATGTAACTTTATTATAGTGTTTTGGAAAGCTCTCGAGATAAGCTATAAGAATATGTATTAAAAAGTAGGGGTTTCCATTTAAAAAAGTAATAATGATTGATCTGATCCTTGATCTGATTTTGACAAGGTTATTCAAGGTCAAGTCCATTTTCATAATTTGTTACCCTTCAAGCCATGCAACTTTTGTTCAAAAAATTTTTCAATAAAATCATCGATTCGCGAGATAATCGACCATATCACTTAAAATGTAACACCTTGTATATATTGACAGTTAAGCTAGTTAAATTTAGATTGTTAAGCTAGTCAAGCTAGTTAAATTTAGATGTTACAGCATTTCCAATACAAGTAATTTGTTATGTACTATCACTAGAATCAATATGATCGAATGATTCCGCAATGTATGTTATCGCGAGATTGATATCTAGTAACATCTTTTTCTATATGTAATACCTCTATTTAAAGATGCTCTAATAGGATTAATATTTCTAAAAAAATATCTCTAAATGATATATTTAAAAAATGTACTAATTTCAAGAGAAATTTGAATTTATATCTTGTTTCTTGTCTTCATAAATAATTTAAAAAAAAAGAATAATATTTCTGCAAACATGATAGTATGCGAGCAGGCTTCTTCGTTGTAACACATCCATTTTTAAGTACTGCAGAAATTTTTATTTTCAATTGATACAATACATGTTTCATATTTACAAAAATGTTGAAATTTTCTTAAGTTACTGAAAATGAAAATAAAAAACAAGATCCCAGACAATGCATAGACATCCTGGGAATGTCTTTAGGATGTAAAAACATTCTTAGAATGTTTTCAGAACGTCCCTAGTAGGTCTGTGCTGTATGGAATATAAATTCAAATTTTTCTAAAATAAAATTTATAAAATAGAAATAAAAATTCTAAATTAGTTTTTTGCAGTTTTTAAAAGATATAATTAAATTAACCTTATTTTAATAAATAATTTAAACGGAAACTTTGGAAAGGAGAGCAAAAAGAAATATAAAACTATTTCAAAAAATGTTTTTTGCCAGTGCCGGTTCTTTTTGGGGAAAAAAGCCGGGAAAATTTGGTTCTCAGAGAACATTAAAGACGTTTTAAAATTTTTTAACCGTCTAATAAAATTAAAAAAAAGTTTTTGTGACGTTTTACAATTTAAGATGTATTAGATGCATTAGAACATTTTAAGACATCTTTAAGACGTCTTGTTTTAGACTTTTAGACATATTGTAAAATAAAAATTAATAATATAGAAATGTATTGACAAGAGAAAAAATACGAAGCAAAAACTGGAATTATCCGATAAATCGATATATCTTAATGATATAATACTTATACATCTTTCCCTTATAGCAAAAAAAATAATGTTATCACAATGCTGCTTTGTAACGATCAACTATAACATAAATAAATCAAATGAACGGAAGAATGCCAATGTGCCTGTCAGACTCAGTCGAATATGAAACTTTAACGTAATCATACATTTATTTGTCTCTATCCTTTGACATGATTTGTTAGGGATAGAGACAAACATCGACTCATTATATTATCTTTTATACATTTCGCACTGATGAGGACTCAAATCTGTAGTCGAAACGTTTGCAAATACATATTTATTGTCTTATCACATCTGGACTCGATTAATTTGATCCCCTACGCATCAACGACCGCGGAGGCTCACATTGGTATTCTTCCGTTCATTTGATTTATTCTTGGAGCCAAGTATATTTACTATTTTTGATAATTTTTTAATATAACATAATAATATAAAACATATAACATTAACATTGCCATAATGTAACGGAATATAACATGATATACGTGTACGTTACATGCAAAGTTAGATATTTAATGAATATTCATGTATCTATGATATTTATATCTACTATAGATAACTTGGCTTATCCTATGGATTTATGAGATTTCATGTTGAACATTTGGATACATAAAGCATATCTAATTTGAATATATAAAACTATTTATTAGATATTTTTATTAGATTTATTAGAAGCCAATGTCCACTAAACATCCACTGTATATTTACATAAATGTGGCACATAAAATTTGGCACATATAACTTCTAATAATATCAGGGTTCTTGAATTAATTTTTATACGGAATTAAATAAAATTGTCTATATATTTCAAAATACACCTTATTTACTTTCGTCCTGGAACAAGCGCTTTTGGGAACTTACCTGGGAAAAAAATCATTTCACTTGTTAAAACACAAATGAAGAATCTTATAATGCTGCGCCTTTTATTCTATCTTGTGTAATTTCTTATCACGTCATCTTTAACGTAATATTATACAGCATTTTGTTTTATTCTAGGGACATGTATATGTATATATAAGTATACTCTTTGATATAAAAGAACAAAAGCATAGTATAAAGAAAGAATAATGATAATACTAGAAAGAATAATGATAATACTATAATTTTCTTTGCATAAGATTAAGAGGATGCTGGTGGAGTCGTCTGTATTACCGACCAAATGCACATTTCATACTTTTCTATTTTCTTTGCTTTCCTTATACAAAATGAAAAATCCTTCTCCAGAATAAGAGAAAAAATGCAAATAAATGCGGGTAAATACAAAATAATACGAAAAATAAAAAAAAGCTTTTAAATTACAGTTTCCTGTTATTACCTAGATTATTTCATTGCATAATATAAATGATTCTAAGTATATAACCAAAATAAAAGCATTTGCCCGTATTTTAATAATGTAGAAGAATATTATGAGATCTTGAGTTTATGATTGTGAAGCTTATAAGATAAATAAATAGAAAAGTACGATTAACTGTACGATTATGAAAATTTGTGCGAATGGTATGTGCGATATCGATATAGTAGAGCGTACAAAGCGTGTTGTCCTTGTCACTTTCATTATCGACAATCGTGTTATCCTTGTCATTTTATTTTTAGTTCTGAATTAGATATGTCTGTATTATCGACATAATTCAAGTTCGACCGTCAGTCCAGCATTCCTTTAACGAAAAAAAGATATTGAAAGAAAATGCAGAAAAAATGAAGAATTGAAGAGAAAAAGTAGAGTACCTTGGTGTGTGAAAATTTTTCTTCAAATACTTCTTCATATAATTTTTCAGAATTTCTGTATATAATTTTAAAACTTTTTAGAGAGAGAGAGAGAAACAAACTTCTCATATTTTTTACGAACTGGAACACTTTTCAGAAGTGCTGAGAAAATCTATATCTTGGATAAACTTCTGCAAATGATTCACGCTCGAATACTATAAATTTTATTGGAAATGTTCTAAATGGTATTAAATAAATATCTCTATAAATGAATAAAATAAATCGATAAAAATGTTTAATCACAAATGTACAAATAAAATTATATCAGTTTACTTACTTACATATTGGTAATTTTAATGTATATTGTCAGTAGGTCGTTTTTCATGTTCCAATTTTCATGTAAATAAATGTAAATATAATGAACAAATAAGCTTAAAATTAAACAAGAAGCTAGTCTAAGACAAATAATACAAATAATATACAAATAATAACTGAATATACTTATTAAGTCTTCGCCTTACTAAATATCTACAACATACAATAAAAGTCTACAACATACAATAGATATCGAAAAGATTAACAAGATTTCTAGCCAAGATAAAATGTATCATAAACGTACCATCATAGTGTATGTTGCTGCCGATAAACAATACAAACAGGAATGTTTGGTGAATATTCAAATATTTAAATAAATTTAAATTTATTAAATAAATTATAGCTGACTTCGTATTGTACAAAATTTGGAAACGAAAGCGCGAAAGTTATTTAATTAAATTTGACAATTGTTCTATATCATTTACTGTTTTTTAATTTGCATTACACACTGAGGATAACCTACAATATAAAGTCGAAATGTCTAGAAATTGTTAAGTATTAAATTTTTATTCTCATGTTAAATATACTTTGAATTTATTAATACGAACATCTCTCTCTCTCTCTCTCTTACTTAACTCATCGTTTCTCACTTACACTATTTTTGATATTAAATTTTTATATCGGGAAATGCATTTAAGGGCGACATTATTTGGAGTATTTCCGCCAAAATTCAATTGGAAATTGCGTATGTTATTTTCGGAGTTCGACCATTTTTTTCATCAAGGCATAAAAAAACGAGAAATACATAAAATTTGCATAAAATTTGCAAATACATAAAAATACATAAAAGTAAAAATATACAGAGAAAAGAAAATGTCGATTGAAAAAATGACGCGTGAGCAAATAAACTCGCTTTAGACAACCCGAGTCGACTCATGCGATTGGACGACTGGCCGGCCGGCCGGCTGGCCGGCCGGTCACAGAAATTCTATTCCCGCTACTCCTTTCACTCGTCTCTCTTCGTTCCTCCGTCCGGAGCGCGGTAAACGTGCGAGCGAGCGAACGCGCGAGCGAGATAGACGTCGTTTCCCAAGGGAAGCCTGTTCCGGATCGTACCGACTGGCCAGTCAGTTTGTCAACGGCGTTGCTCTCGCGCGCACGATCGTTGCGTATCGCTTTCGTTGCTAATAATAATATAATACGGAATAACAAACACTCGCACGTATCATTCATCTTTTTCATCGCTGTGAAAGTCGGTCGGAAACACGCCGAGAGAACACGCCAAGAAAGCGAAGCGCTGAGGAGTCGGAATCGAGGAATGAACTGTAGGTACGGTTGCGGCTCATGCGGCCACGCTGCTGTCCGCGCTAGTAGTACGCGTTGAACGATCGATTCGAAACGTAAGTATGTAGATCATATACGCGTGGATCGTACCACCGGATATAATGACAAAACAATAACGAGGACAAACAGAGAATTGGTACTATATTCTTATATTGAAATTTCGATGAATTACGACGATTCATTGCTGTCGTCCGAAAGAATCTTTCGAACTCGAATTCGTTTCGCACAGGAGAGAAAATAAATTAAACAAAAGGTCTTCGAGAGTAATTTTTTTACGTTTCTCATTTATGTTGATCATATATACATTTTTATACGGAAAGACAGGATTGGTTCATAATAGTGATTATCCTTTTTAAAACGTGTGTGTGTGTGTGTGTGTGTGTGTGTGTGTGTGTGTGTGTGTGTGTGTGTNACATTAAGTAATTTATTAGAATGAAAATCACACTTGATTGCTTGTACACGTTTCGCCGTGTTGACAACACAATCATTAAACACCGATTTTTGCGTTATGTAATGAATTGTAGAGATTTTTTTTGCATGAAAAAAATTGCGTTTGATTGTTGCGCGTGGATCGATGAGCAGAATATTTACTTTATATTCAAGCCCTACATCGGCGTTCGCTGAAATACGCGCAAGGGAACAAAAATTTATCGGCCAGTGCAGATAAATGCAAATAGAGTAAAGCTTTTTGGCTTATGCGAAATTGGAGAAAATAACAACTAATAGTAGCAATGATGCTTACTTTTCTTTTTACAAAAATTCATAAATCCTGAAAAAAATTTTTATATCTCAAAATATTTTAAAGAAGTTTTCATATTTTTAATTTATAAAAATTTTTATAAAAAAATACTTTAATTCAGATTTTATAAGTTTTCTTCGAAAATTATAGAATGAAAAATCTTAGAACATTTTAGAATTCTAAGAAAAATTTTCACTAGGAAATATTTGAGGAAAACGAAAGAAATGAAAATCGATGTACTGACGCATTCATAACACCAATTTATATCACACTTAATATTTAGCAAATACAATATTTTCAAACATTTTTTATATACCAAAATACTTACTTTTGTGGTTTCACTGGAATGCGAGTGTGTGAGATACAATTAAAAAAATATTCATATTTAATAGTCAAACAAACGCAAACTTGAACTTTGTATCGAATAAAGAAAGAAAGCGAAATAAGAAAATACAAAATAAAACAAAGAAATTGATTGAAACAGCTTGAAACAGTCGAAGGAAGGGCGACAGAAATAAGGGGTTCTTTCTATTTTCGAATCGGGTTGATGAGAATGATTCGCAGCGTTTTTTAGGCTGGGATCCATTATACAACTCTTTTCATCGCCATATGCACGCTCGTTCACCATTGTATTTTGTCTTAGGACTGATAGAACAATCTGCACTATATTAGCTCGTGCTAGAACGATAAAATAACGTGATTATGATTAGACGAAACGAGCTGAGAAACACATGTCATTCTTCTGTCGCTAGCAAAATGCGATTTCGAATGCATATTTGAGAAATACAATTCATGTTTTGCCTTTACAAACGATTTATAAATGCCAGAATAATGATTCGTGTTAAAGCTTGTTAGAAAGAATTAACTTGATAAAAATTACACGTGAATCCTGTTATTTGTTATTGCCAGACAATCAAATTTTCCTTAATGTAAACCAACTTAATCGTTCGATATATCATAAAATTTATTATTATTGTAAGATATCGTTCAAATAATCGTTTATAATTATTTCTTAATTAGCGAGAATGTGACTTGAGATATTATTTAAAAAATTAATATTTAAATAATTTTGAATTTACGATCTAAAAATTATTATGATAATTATATATATATATATATATATTTTAAAGAAAATTATAAATGTGCTAAAAAGGATATGAAAAGGAAAAAGTTATAGATGGAAAGAGCAAGTCATACGTTTTACTAGTTTATTCAATTAATTAGACTATATGTTTTTAGACTAGGATCTTGACCATATAACTTTTTCCCTAATACGGAAAAGGAACTTAAGGTAAAAAATGAAAAAATTTTTTTATTAACTTCAATGGTAAAAATTTTTATTTTTCACGTTTCCACCCTAGAGGAAAATTGGTTTCTAGAACGCAAAAGTTGCAATATTATTTATTTATATCAAGCTCTGGCAAGTAACTAAATTCTAAGCATAGTAATTTGAAATTTACGATCTTTAAAAAAATAATAATTATGTAATCAATTATTTTTAAAAATATATCATAAATCACAAAAGAGATAATGAGAAGCAAATTCAGAGCCAATTTTATTACGCGAAGAAGTTTTTGCCTTATTTTATAAATTATTATATTGGGTTGGAACAAAAGTTCATAGCGTTTTTAGTTCTAAAATTTCTATATTTTAAAAATTTCTATATTTTACAAAATTAGTATGACATCATTTGATAAAGCAAAGTTTCAACTTTCAGAATCTGTTTTACAAATTACGATTTTTAATGGAGTTACGAGCAATCAAAGTCAGAATTTCTGTTTAACTTAACTTACGAATAACTTAAGAATAAAAAATCGTAGGAACATATGTAAAAAATGATTTTGTAAGGAAAGCTTCAAGCTTTCACAAGAGATAGTCAAAAATTTTCTTAAATTTAATTTGGGTACGTTACAAACCAACAAAGTGAAAAGAAAAATTTCCATCTTTTCAGCTCATAATTTTCTGTATGTTAAAATTATCAAACTTACATAAACTCAAAAAATTTGAAAGTAGAGATAGAGCTTTAAAATTCTTTTTTTTAATTTAAATTTCATTCATTTTTGACGAAAATATTGTATATACAATTTTAAGCTAAAAAAACGCTACGAACTTTTGTTTCAATCCAATTTTATAGCCAACTTAATAAATAACTTATAAATAACTTATAAATAACTTTTTGACCAGATCTATTAAAGTTTTATGTCGTTTTTAAACTTAACATTCCATTTATGGAGCGCGTCATTTTGATGCATTTTGAATTTTATAAGCAATAGTTGTAATGTTATATAATGCTAAATATATATACATTATAAGCAGGGCTGGAATGATTTAAATCAATTGATTAAAATCAGTGATTTAAATCATGAATTTGATTAAAATTTTAATTGTTAATTTTCATTAGAATTTAATTATGCCCAATACTGGCTGTGTTGTGCAGTAATTTTACAAAAGAAAGAAAGATATATGAACATGTATGGACATATTTTGTATATAATTATATATTGGTGTCTCTGGTATTGCTACGTGCCTCGACTTCTTTGTTTCTTTTTTCGGTTCTTATTTCTTGAAATTTAGAAATGCATTAAGAAACGAAAAGACAGTTAAGTTAGTTTTTATATTTAATTTTATATTTTATATTTAATGGATGCGGATTTTTGTGAATAAAAAATTATATTATATATGCAAATTTAAGTATTCAAATATATTCATTAAAAAATAAGTTTTATTTTATTCATAAAAGTTATTCATAAAAATTAATTTAAAATTAACGATTTTCACTTTTTGAATTCTATAGTGTTTGAAATCACTGATTATTCACAATAAATTAAAGTTTAGCAAGCTTAGTAAAAAAAACAACACGTTTATTATTTTGTAATAAAATTTAATTATTTTCTTACTACTAAAAATAATTAACTTAAACAATAAGTCTAATTTAAATTTAAAAAATCTGATTTTTTTATTTCTTTTTTAATCGTGATTTTTCCAGTCCTGATTATAAGTTTTAAATAATTTAATGTTTTATTTCATTTTTTATTTATCAGTTTCATGTTTAAGTTAATAGTGTATAATTATGTTGTTTTTTTGAAGAAAATGTATGGTTTCGTTCGTGCGTCAAATTGACGCGTATCCGTAGAGATAGGTATATAAGAAATCCGTAAACGGAGTGTTAAAGACCAACGTCTTTTATATTCGTCGCATGTTGATAATTGTCGGCAAAACTTTTACTCTACAACTTATTAATATGAAATGTTTATATCAGTGTTTTATCTTGTGTTTTGATTAAGAATGATTTATCTAGAGTCAACCACAATATATAATCGCAAGCGATGTTTAAGTCATTTAAAGCTCGCTTGTAATTTCGATAACTATAGGTTGATTTTTAGCTGAATTGTATGTAAATAAAATCTGTTAAAATTTTACTTTGGGTGAAACTTTTGCAGGATTCATTCATTCAGATCATCATCATCATCATCATCACCATCATCATCATCATCATAATCATAATCATCATCATCATCATCATCATCTTTATCATTAATTATCATCATCATCATCATCATCATCATCATCATCATCATCATCATCATCATCATCATCATCATCATCATTCACACTTGATCGTCATCCGCGTGACGATTATCGAAGTTCGCGCGTTCGATCATCGAAGTCACGAGGCGATCTCGCTTTCAATGAGCTTAATCATGCACGCGACATCTCGTGACGATGAATCATCGCTTTAGTGAGGCGTTGAACACCACGGAGATACTATGTCCTTGTTCTCCATATAGAGTTTTCACCGTCTAATCACACGATCCAATCCCAAAAATAAAACAAGCCCTGATCTACAATCTGCTCTTTGTTTCCTGTTTCTTGTTTTTGCTCTTGCCTTTTTGTTTTTTTATTGACAATTATGTTTCTTGTCATGTATTTCTTGTCTCTTCCGGAGTTCGTCAACTTTTATCTTGGGCAACAGAAACGAAAACAGTGCGCAAAGAGGCAAACAGGCAAAAAGCAAAAACAAGAAACAGAAAGCAAAGAGCACATTGTAAATGAGCCTTAAGAATTGTGCATTGCATGCTCTTCATCATGAAATACGAAACTAATACTATCTATAAACAAAAATTTTTGAAAAAGAGATAGTAAATATAGAACGCAAATTATTTACACAAAATAAGTTTTAAATTCTGTGCAGATATTAGAAGAATATTGATGTATTTCTAACAATTGTATGAGGATGATTAAGAAGAATTGAGGTATGAATAATTAAGAAGAAAGACGCATCGAGATAACTCGAAGTGACGCTGCAGGCGTAATAATTATGTCGATTATTTGAAAAGTGGACAGCATGTTAATTGCATCAGTCTAAATGTTAATATCGCTGTGACAGGTCATTATCGATATAATATTATGAAAAAAAAGAAATAAAAAGAGAGACATTACGTGTATGTGCCTGTAAATTTTGCCATAATATTTTATTGAAATTAATAGAATCAGCATTATTTTTCTACCGATTAATTTCTCAGAAATCACTTGTTTTCGATCTGTTACTTGTAAAAGAAATTGATAGAAGAATATAATAATAGCAATTACGTACGAATAAAACAACTAAAATAATGAATTAAAATGTTTTAAATTTTTATCATAATGTTTTATTGTAATTAATAGAATGGAATTAGCATTATTTTTCTACTGTTTAATTTCTCAAAAATAACATATTTTCGATTTCTTAACTGTAAAGGAAATTATTATAATAGAAAAATTGTAATATAGAATTATTGTATATTAATATGACTAAAACACAATAATTCGAAATGGATTAGAGAGATTTTTTTCCATAAATATATAAAACTCTTGTATCAATTTGAAGAATTGATTTCTTTCGATGAAAAATATTGAGCAGTTAAAGAGACTTCGAGAGAGATTAGTCAGCAAAAAGGAAAGGTTCTCAGAAGGTTCTTTTTCATTCTCTCGTGGAATTTTCCACGAGAGGCGGTTTTATGATCATTCTGTCGGCGGTTACAAAAGGAATACGCAGCCTATTTCTTTCTGTCAAGAAGCGAATGTCGCCCGGAACAATGCGTCACACACATGCGGGACATAAACAGCGCGCATACATATACGCAATAGAGTTTATTATAGTACAGCGGCAGTTTTCCTTTTGAATATTCTTAAAAGCAAATTTTTGCAGATTTTTCAAATTTTTATTCCTGACTGTTGCTAACCTTCGGTTGAATAAAGGACAGAGAAAGTATGCGTTTCAGCGAAATCGAATTAGTGTTAATTTTAATTCTTATTGTTAGTATATACAATATAATTCGGGGTTTGAAAATATGATTTATGATGAATATTAAAATAACCGATATGAATATTAGATATGTAAATATGGATATTTAAATATAAAAATTTTATATCTTAAAAAGCAAATCTAAAATTACGTGTCAAAGTTTTTATTGTTTCTGAAAAACTATTATTAAATACTTAAATACTTTTTATAAATAATATATTTTATATAAAAAAGAAAATACAAATATATAAGATGAATAATAAATAAAATATAATAATAGATAATTTAAGAAGATAACAAAATTAAATAATTACGTTAACATGAATAAGGAGATATTGATTTTTTTCTGTAGTAACTATATATAAGGGAGTCGATTGTCATAGTCAAAAAGTTTATAACTCAATATATGCCAAAAAATTCTGTTCTTTATACTGTAGAATGCTGATATTAATGCTCATATTAATCCGTTCCGTACAAATGGGGTATTTCGAATCCGATCGATTTTTATCCATGGAAGTTTCTCGTAACTTCCAAAGGTCCTTCACTCCTTATCCTCTCCTAAAAATTCTTTATAGTGAGGAAGATCTTTGTATGGTAGGGCGACCGAAACCATCAATTTCCCTGCGAACAACATCGAGTTAAGTTTTGTGTTGGACTCCAGTGATTCCCGTTTGTACTGGATGTCAGCCTTTTGTGAAAAATAAAAATTTTGCAAAAATTATTGTAAGTGTTCTATTTCCATATTAAATCAATATCTGAATGTCTGTTTTCATTTAAAAATAATTTTTCTAAAAAAAATCATCTATTTAAAAAAAAAAACAATGAATTTAAAGAGTAGAATTGAGATAAATTATGAGCGAACAAAGTAATATCGAATTTCTCTCGAAGAATCTTGATGAAAATTTTGTATAAAAAAATACGTGCTTTTATTCGATTTTTCCCTTTTGTCCCTTATTGAAGATCATTTATTTTTATGTGCCTAAATAATTATACTTTTCGAAAAATTTCAAATTTTTTTTTTTTCAAGGCTTTGTGCCTAAACTAGGAAATCCTAAAGTCATTTTTCTATATGCATTTATTAAAAAGTCACAGTTTTTTAAATCAAATAAGGCTTTTACCCAATCTTTGATTAATTTTTGGTTAATTAAATTATATTACATTTTATCTTTTTTCAAAATGAAGTACAAACATTTCTATAAACTTGAAAATATATTCATGAATTTTTATAAATTTTTTGAATTACTTTAAATAGATGAAACAGTAGTCGGACTCGAAATATTCTCGTTTGTGCAGATAAGAAGCCCTATTGACATGATATTGACGTAAGGGTTAATTTATAGTGTAAAATGATTTGTGCCAAAAGGATATTATAAGCGCCTATATTACTTATAATAACTTTTAAGAAAATAAAGTTAATAAGTAAATTTTTCTGATCTTCTATTTTGCTTTTTTTGTTAGTTTTTGGCATTAGCAATTGCGATTTTATTGTAATCGTAAAATGACATATCTTAGGTAAGTTTTGCTGTGGTTGGTTAATCATTATTGTAACAAAATTTGTGAATATAATCTCTCTTACTAAAAAATTACAAGTGGGATAGATCGTTCTAAATGAGTCAATATTACCCAGATAGCCAAATCTGATTCATCTCAGCAAACGGAAATTAATTAAAAAAAAACAAAAATTTAACAACTACACAAATCCATTTTTATCCAATTAAAATTTAAGAATTTCTTGAATCTATTGTAACATATAAAACGGGATTGAAACTATGAGAATCCTATTCTTTCAATCCAAAAGAAGTTTTGCCGGCCACGCAATCTATTTTATTTCATCAAGTAGGATTGAAATGATGTAATTGCTATTTTTTTCCATCCAATTTGTATTCAAATGAATTAAAATGGATTAAAAATTTTCAATCCATTTCCGTTTACCGGGGAAGAAACAGATTTTGAGCAGTCTGTTATAAATTTCAGAAAGGCAATAAATTTTACACAGAATCTATAATATCTGACGATGTCGGTAAATTGCTGCTAGAAATCTGACAGAACTTGTTGACATTCTATGCCAGCAGATTGACGATAGAAATCAAACAGAACTTGCTGTCAGAATCTAACGGTGGACTGGTGGCAGAAACCGAGTAGGATTTGCGCTGTTACTGAATACTTCCAAGATTGCCGCTAGGTAGCAAATGAAAATAGATTGAAATGAATTGAAAATTTAAATCCATTTTAATTCATTCGAACAAAATATGGATTGAAAAAATAGCATTTACATCATTTCAATCTTATGTCATGGATTAAAATGAATTGTATGATCCGAGTAACTTTTTTTGGATTTAAAAAATAGAAATCATTTTGCTTTAATCCCACATGATAGATTAAAATGAATTAATGGTCTGCATATTTTTTTTTAATTAAATTGAATTTGAATTGAAAAGACTAAGAATCGCTTTGTTTTTATTCCTTCATATGAATTAAAATAGATTTTAAAAAATTCGGAAACTTTTTAATTGGATAGAAATGGATTCAAAAGATCAGAATCTGGATTTGACACGAACAAAATTTCTGTCCATTTCAATCCATTTTCGTTTGCTGAGTAGTGTCTATTGATGTATTTAAAATTTGTCGAGATCTTTATATAACTGAAATTTATCAAAACTGAGACATGTCATAATTATTTCTACTATTATTTGTGCGTACTTTATGCGTACACTTATTAGTGCAAGATATGATTGTGATTTTGCATCAAGGAAACTAATAAGTATATAATAATAATAGTTAGAAAATGATCGCTGACGTTAGTATAGAGAAGAAAGGTTATGATATTTTTATAATATATTCTTCAGAATATATTCTCGAAATATAATGTGCTTTAAACTATATTCATTTCTGTTAATAAATTTTAATAATATTATTTAATTTTTACTTATTATGTTTAAAATTACTATATCAAAAATAAAATAGAAAAAGGTTATTTTTGAAGATTTTTCAGTAGCAATAATGTCACAATTTAAATACTTATAAAAGCAGCAGAGCCTGCTCGATCTGTCGCCAATCGTCAGGTTTTGTCAGCAGATTTTGCTTGATTTCCGATGCCAATCTGTCTTATTATGTGAGCAGATTTTGTCGACAGAATGGAAGCAGAATGGGACTGCAGTTGATATTAATCTACTGATATTTTTTGATCAAATCTGCTGCCAATCTGTCGACATTTTGCTAACATTTTGCTTAATGGGTAGTTGACACAATCAGAGGGTAAACACGGTTTCTCCAAAAGATAAGTGAAGGAGATACGTATCAAAGAAAAGGCATGTACATGCGCTCAGCGCGACCAATGTATGTATCTCTTCTTTGTGTGCGTCCCTTCTATTTATTCTTCGGGAAAGCTGCGTCTTCCATCTGGTAATACTGACTTAAATACCCAGCAAACGAAAATAGATTGAAATAAATTGAAAATTTTAATCCATTTTAACTCATTTGAACAAAATATGGATTGAAAAAATAGCATTTACATCATTTCAATCCTATGTCATGGATTAAAATGAATTGTATGACCCGAGTAACTTTTTTTTGGATTTAAAAAGTAGAAAACATATTGTTTTAATCCCGCGTGATAGATTAAAATGAATTAATGGTTTGCATATTTTTTTTAATTGAAAAGAATAAGAATCGCTTTGTTTTTATCTCTTCATATGGATTAAAATGGATTTAAAAAAATTAGGAAACTTTAATTGGATAGAAATGAATTCAAAAGATCAGAATCCGGATTTGATATAAACAAAACGAATCCATTTCTGTCCATTTCAATCTATTTTCGTTTGCTGGATAGTCATTCAAAGGTTATATGAGGTTAAATTGTAACTATAGTACGAAAACAAAAAAGGAAGACAGATAAAGGTAAAACTCCATCTGATATTATTTTAAATGTCGTTAGAGCAGTGAAAATATAAGAAAAAACATGTGAGATGGATGTTATTACATCGCTCTCTTACTATAGAAGTCTTAATCGGTTACATCTCTGTTTTATTGTAAGTTACCTAATGACGTCATCTTTAGTTTATTTAATATGTTCGCTACCACGGTCAAGTTGGAAAAACCCTCGCTATAGCCTATGCCTTTCTTTTAATATGCCTCTCTTGCCCTCGTACATATTCACTTGTACACATATAAAACATATGTGAGTAATCAAGAACAATTGGTAATCAACTTGTACACATATATGGATAATCAACAATGTCACACGTATATGACGCCAGGCTCTCGAAACGAACTGCTGTGTCACACATATGTGACGTGTAGTGAATGTATTAAACTTTACTTTTTATCTCTATTTCTCATTCGATTTTTTATTAGTTTTATTTTCGGACCTCAAAAACGTTACAAACTCAAACACAATTTTTGAAATGTTAATATTATACATCGAGGTTTACAGTTAGTTTAACATCTAAAAATTATTTCTTGCAGCCAACCAGATTTATACACAAATCAGAGTAAATTCCTACGTTACTGTTCAACTGAAACAATACTAGTTTATAATTTTTCCAAGTAACCACTTTATCCGATATCTAGATATTTATGATTTCAATCTCATCTATATGGCTTGGAGCTTTAAAATGATAACAAGATATGATCTTCTCCAAAAATTGTTATACAAAATGTACAATTGAGAAACTAGTTATTGTTGGATAATCGTTATTTGCAACGTTGAAAGAATAAATTGTGCAAAACAAAATAGAATTGTAATGTTATCTTTTCCACCACATTGTTCAAATTAATTGCGACCACTGGACAGAACGGTGTATGAATCATTACAAAAATACATCAATTCTGTTTTTGTAATGCATGGATATTAAATCAGCCTGATTACATAACTATTTATGATATTCCTAAAGTTGTTGCTGTTGCTTATCCACTTGCTATAACATCAGCAATTAAGCACACTTTAAATGTATTGATATATTTTCTTCTAATAAAAATGTTTTCACGGATTTGTATTGGGTTGAGTAAAAAGTAATTTCATATTTTTAGGTAAAATTAAAAGACAAAATTTTCATATTAAAAAATAATTTTATTCAATAATGTATTCACCGTTTTTTTTCAACAACTTTGCGCCACCTTTCAGGCAATTTGAAAATTCCATCCTCCCAGAACTTCCTAGTTTTATAGGCGAAAAACTCTTCAAGATGCTTTCTGCAATCTTCCAAAGTGAAATTTTTTTCAATAAGAGAATTTTGCAAAGATCTAAATAAATGAAAATCTGACGGTGCAATATCAGGCGAATAAGACGGATGAAACAAGACATTCCAGCCAAACTGCAGTAATTTTTGCCGTGTTGTCAAAGAGACGTGAGGTCTAGCGTTGTCTTGATGAAACACGACACTATGATTTGACAATTCTGGACGCTTTTCGATTGCTGCCTTCAAACGGTCCAATTGAGAACAATATTTCTCGGAATTAATCTGTTTGGTTTTGCGGAAGCAACTCATAATACACAATTCCTTTGCAGTCCCACCAAATACACAGCATGACTTTCTTCGCGTGGATATTTTGCTTTAGTGTGGTTTGTGGCGGTTTATCTTTTTTTTCCCACGATCTTTTGCGCTGTACATTATTATAAACTATCCACTTTTCATCGCCGGTTATCATCCGTTTAAAAAATGGACAGTTTTCATTGCGTTTGAGCAATAAATCGCAGATAGAGAAGCGGTCCATTAAATTTTTATCGCTTAAATTGGGATACCAAATATCGTAACGAGATACATAACCAAGTGTGTGTAAATGGTTTACAACGGTCTTTTGTGATACGTCGATTATCTCTGCGATTTCTCGTGCCGTATAATGTGGATTACTTTCGATTAAACTTTTGATTTGGTCATCATCAACCACCAAAGGCTTACCTGAGCGTTTACAATCTTCACAAGTCGTATCACCAGCACGAAATTTCACAAATTAATTTTGGCCCATACGTTTGTTTACGGCATCTTGTCCATACACCGCACATATTTTTTTCTGGTTTGCGTTGCATTTTTCTCCTTGCGAAAATAAAAAAGCATCAAACATCGAAAATATTGTTTGTTTTGCTTCATCTTTCAAAAGTCACTAAATAAAAATTACTGAGCCGATTTTGATAAGCGACAGCTTAAATGGCGCAGAAAAACATAACCTTTAAAAAAAGAATATAGTTTCGGATATGGAGTAAAGATTGCAGCAAACACTTTCTGTTAATGATCTACCCACAAAATACGAAATTACTTTTTACTTAACCCAATATTTTGTTCCAAGTTTTATTGCTAGGCTACTTTCTGAGGAAAATAGATTAGTAGTTTAATAATATAGTATAATATTAAT
This sequence comes from Cephalotes varians, assembly GCA_037157785.1. Lineage (NCBI taxonomy): Eukaryota > Metazoa > Arthropoda > Insecta > Hymenoptera > Formicidae > Cephalotes > Cephalotes varians. The sequence goes on along the minus strand of JANQDE010000117.1, from coordinate 281,927 downwards.
ATATTTAGTATAATGTAATATTGTAACTTCAAAAACAATAATGAATAGAAATATAACGAAAAATGCAGATAGGATAGAAATAAGCAATTCTTTAGAATATTATTTTCTATACAAAATCAAAATTTTGAAATAAGTAATATTTCAGAAAGTTATATTTGTTAACCATCTACGTCTCAATTAAATCAAGGTTTTATATATATAATACGGTTTTATATATATAATAATATATATATATAAACGAATAATTACATTCGTTCTTTTTCCTAAAGCTAGTCACGGAAAATTTCTCATTACAATGCAAAGAAACGAAAAACAGCTACTCTTACTGATATATCAGTAAAACTTGAATTACAACAAATGGAAAAGAAAAATAAAAAATTAAACGTAAAAAGATAATTATTTTAAAAAATAGGTAATAAGACAAAAAATAATTCTAAAAAAATCAAAGAAATCTAAACAAGTTCAAAAATACGAACTATAAGAAATCATAAAATTGAAACAGATATTTATAAAGAGAAAGAATGTTTTTGTTTGTACAGAATCCTATTCCAATAGTTTGCCGAAAGATGAAAAAATGAATTCAGTGTTCAATGTAAAAAATGATCTCACGAAGCATGTGTCTTTAAAGTATTACATTATGTATATTAAATAAAACTGTGAATCAACTTAAGCATTGTAGATTATTGAAAATTTTGCTTAAATGCTAGTTTAAATGTACAATATTAAACTGATAAAAAAAACTGTATTTTTTGTATATTTTAAAATATGTAACCAATCCTGAAACCTGACAATCATCTGAGTATGAGATTAATTGTCATATTTTCATATTTTTATTTAAAATTAAATAATTTATTTGTCCAATGATATATTCAAGAGTAATATATTTTTTTGATATCTAAAAAATGTAGATATATTTTGATATAGAATATTTTAAAATCTTACATCCATTTTTTTCTAAAAATTTTAAACAAAGTCTGTGACAAACGATTCCTTTTTTATAAACGTGTCATTTAAAAAAATTATATAATCTTGTTATGCAATGCAAATCCGGTGAAATAATGAATTAAAATCTATAGAAAAATAATAAATGAAGCGATAATCCTCCAATGGGTGGGAAAAACCGTGTGAGATCGCAGCGTTGTCATTATTCAATTTATATTTAGTGAAACGTATAATGTATATCAATGCATAAATATATACATATATATATATATATATCTATATATATATATATATATATATATATATATATATATATATATTACAATATGAACGATATATCATTGATATATGTATATCCTTTGATTTGATTTGATATCAATTTTTATTTAGAAGTTTCTTATCAACTGGACTTGGTTTAGAGTATATAATTATCATTAATTATCCTATTCGCAAATGAAACTTACTCATCTCTAATTTAAGAAATACTTATTTCTATATATCAAGTTGCAACTAATATAGAAGAGAAGATAGTATTATGTATATTTTATACAGTAATTGTACAGTAATTTTGTTAATAATATATATTAATAATAGTAGTAGCAAACTGACGGCTGGACCGAGTCACCTAGATCGAAAAAAGTTCTTCTGTGACTTCCCACTGGTTAACAGAATTGAGTTAATAATCCCAACCTAGTATTCGGCAGTAGGTTTAAAAGACTGCTCACTGCCTTTTCTACTAGATTCTTGGGATCGAGAAACAAACGGTTCCAGAATTTACATCTTTTACAAGAGAACGCAGGGCAATGGCACAGAATGTGAAGGCTGTCCTTGCACTCTTTTCCGCATAATCGGTAGTCTTTTGCTCGGCAAGTTCGAGTTTATATAAGTGACTTCTGAAGATCACGTGGTCTGTGAGGAGACCAATGTCTAATCTCGGTCTATCTCTCTTGCCAACAGCTTTTTAGCTCTGTTTGACAAAAGATATTTTATCAGTTGTTTGGATCATTAACAATCTTTGGCCCTCTCTCATGAGCTCAAATGCTCCCTTCAGCCAGCTTTGATGACTCCCTATAGCAAAATAGATACCGATGACCAGCGAAATCAGGTCCTTTTGAGTTTCCAATTTCGCAAACCCATCCGCAGTCTCAGAGAATACCTTAGTGATCAGGGACCCATATTAATTTTGCTTAATTTCCTAGTTTATTTAAAGCCTGCATGCAGCTCCAAACTACGAACGAGATTCCGTAATGATCTTAGTAAGGTCATTTATAGCTCTACTATCCGAGCGGATGTAGATACGATTGTTGTGTCTTTTTCTTTCAATAAGGATTTCCATATCTAAGGATGGTCAGCACCTTAGCAGACCGTGACTAACTCTTCCATAAAAATGTTCTCTCTATAGTTTAGCCTAGATATGGTTTATCCATTATTCCTGCATCAAAGCGGCTGTTGGTGTTCGATCTAAATGTAAACCAGAGTTCTAGATAGAAAATTTGGTCTTTTCCAGTCGTCCCTGATTGGTATCGAAATTTTTTAGTTTGGAGCTGCATGTAGGCTGGTATTTCCTAGGAATTCTATTCTGCTTTACTGTGAAAGGATATTTCTGAAAGACATTGAGTCTTGTGTGGCCAAGTTTAATCTTTCCATTCACCTTTAAGTCTGTATGCAATTTGTCTGACTACGATAAGCTGAACCAGAGATGGAGAACAGAGGATCATTTCAAATATTTCCGTTGGAGTGATTTTTATAATTTCTGCTACAGCTCTCAAATAGTTGCACTGTAGGCTCTTGAACAGGTTCTTAGCCTCCACCTTCTTTACTTTAGTTCACCAGATTACTGTTGCACATACGTTAATCTTGGTAATAGTATCATCTTGTATAGTCATAAGACAATCCTGGGTTTCATTCCAGTATCCAGAGTAACTCCCAGATATTTTACGGAGCTGGCATATACTAACTCTTTACCACAGCTTCAAAGAATCTATCAGTTCATATTAATATATATTAATCAATATTCAAATTTAAAACTTAACGATTACATTTGTCAAAATATTGTTCAATCGATTTTAAATTCAAAATTATGAAATATTTATTACTTAAAATGTTATTTATAAAAATGTGGCGACATTGCATAATGAATCGAAAAGAAACGAGAGTTAATGTGATCTCCTCTCGATAATAGATTTAAAAAATTTGTTTGATTAAAAAAAATATTTAGTTACAAAGTATATTTGATTATAAAACTTGATTATATATTTATAAAAAAAATATTGCAAAACATATTGCAGAATATATGCAATGTATATATGTATACATAACTTCTTTCGCATACAGGCTATCAGTACTAAAAATTTATGTAAATTATATATTAGCAGTAGAATTATAATCGACCTGTCGAATAACTACTTAAAACTTAAAAAAAGAGGCATATATCATCAGCACGATGTTATATTAGTAAAATATCATATTGTTTAAGGGCCCTTTTCTGTCTAGAAGACATAAAATTAAGTGTTTTTAAAAGTGATTTGTAGCTAAACGGGGAAATCAAAGCATATAATAGTTTGAAGTTTTTTTTATTGACACTTTAACATAAACTTTATGTATTTGTTGCTTAAATATTATGTCCGATATTGAACGAGATCTAGAGTGTAATATTACAATGATGCCGAAATTTTCGGGGTCTTCACTGTTGTACAAAATTTGTTTTCCAATAGAGCTAGAACAGAAAATCAAAATTTTTTACAATTAGTAACGGCTTCTAACCTGCATGAACTAAAAAAAAATGAAAAATAATAATTTTTTACTAAATGACTGGTGTTGTAAAGAAAACAATTTTTTTTTTGCTGAAATTTCTGTGTCTTCTTATTGTAAATTAAAAAAAACTATTCGAATTATCATAAAATCTCTAGTTTAGTAGCGACAATTAATTCAAATATACATATCACATTTCAAGATAATCAGATTATTAGTAGGAGAGTTTTATACAACGGTGACTTTAAAAATGATTTTGAGAAAAACGCGTTTAAAGTTTTGATAACGTGTTCAAAGCAATATAAATTCATTTTCTATTTTCAATCAGCTATTTCTGATCTGTACATCCTTCTTTGTTGTACTGAGAATCTTCAATTTGTCTTCTTTCACGTGCTAATACTTCACGGCTCCAATTTAAGCGCGCTTTGTGCATCGCTTACTTTGATTGTAAATAACTTTAACTACGATCAGAATCTGATAAAAATCTTTTGAGATCTTATTCTACACACTTAAATGTATCGATTTATGAAAAAAAATCGATTTTTTGAAAATTCTAGATCAAAAAAGGTCTCTAACTTTGCATAATTTGAATTATATATACAGCCAAATAAAATGTTAAATAACGAATAAAACTTAAATGTACACATATTCGTGTAAAAATATATCCAAATTTAAGAAGAATGAGAGGAAGTATGTACAATTAAATGCTAAAATGTACCTTGAAAACGTTTCGAAAGTAAAAATGCGTTATAATAAGTGCCGACTAATGTTTATTAGCATATTAGTATCATTGTATTATATACACAGTGTGTCACAAAAAGGTTGAGATATTCGGATTATCTCAAAATTATGTAGTTGCATAGTACAAGTTGCAAAATTTTTTTGAAAAGCAACTGTATTTTTTTACATTAATTAATTCGTCTTATTATTTTGTGCATAAAAGTATTGAGATAACCAAAAAATGAATAGTTTACGAGATATTTTACATTTTATGTCAAAATATGTGAACTTTGTCATTTCTTATTTCAAATAGTACTTAACTAAAAAGAATTTTGTGTTTTGAAAAACTCTCAAAATCAGCTAGAGAAGAATATGCAATAAAAAATAGGAGTACTCATTAAAAAAATTTAAGGTGACCTTAATATGACATTCTCAAAATCGTTCAAAGTCAAACCGATATCTTCCTATGATGGGTAACTTGGTATCCTACAACTTTTGTACAAAACTTTTTTCCGAAGTACCGTTTTTCCGAGATAATCCAGTGTCCCAACCTTTTTGTGACACTCTGTGACACCCTGTATATATACATGTATAGGGTGTTCCATTTTAACTTTCACACCGAAATATTTCGAAATGTATAAAAGATGCGGAAAAATGTTGTGGCATCGCCACTACCCTTTTTGCAGTGCAAGAATTTACGGGTTATAAATGTTCACGAGAAACGTTATATACGTTAGCATACACGAACCGTCGGACAAAGAAAAAATAAAAACACATACACACGAATGAGTCAAAGCAGTTAGGAAAGAACAAGAAACAACGGTTAAGAAGCGCTAAGAGATTGTATTTATTTCGATTAACGTGACGAATTTGTGACGACTCATGAACAATGCACTGATGTAACGTAATAAAGCTGGTTACACGCCGAAATGGTCAATAGTAGGTCACAATAGTCTCGCGATTCGGGACGCATAAGCAATCAGACGTGATTAAATTATTATGTAAATGAATTTTAAAGCATTCTAGAAAGCAACAGAAGGACAGATCCGCAAAATAGGGGTCACGAGATCGATCGCGTGAGCACAATTGCGACATTCGATCGATGGACACCGACACGTCAGGACGTATCATTAATTATAAAATAAAGTGTGTTAACGAATTTTGCGAAATTTCTTTCTAATTATTTCCACGCAACTTATTCTTCTTTGAACCCTAAAATGTTTCAAACAAAAGTTGTATGGTTTGAAGGGAGACATAAAAGGATACCATTGATTTGACCTTGGTTAACACCGCCAAGATCAGGTCACTTTAAATTTTTTATATATTTCTTAGCTTTTATTGCATATGATTATAGCCCTTCTTGAAATCTTTTCAAAACACTATAATTTAATTTATTTTCAGCCGTTTTGAAATTATTAATTTATATGGTATTCTACCAATAAAGATCGGTGATTAATCCGGTTAATCCGAAGGCAAGATAAGCCAACTAAGATAGGATCGAAAGATAATTTGATCAATGAAGACAAGATCGCGATGGATGATCCGACTAACTAAGACAAGATCGGAAGATCAGGAAACTTTATTTAATTAGATCTAATAACTTTGTATCATTGATGTCGTTAATTCCATTCTTTTGCTCTTTAATATGAATCATTTTCATTATTAAGCCTTTTTCTATTGGGGATGTCAACTATTACTACAAAATTATTAGATATGTTTAATTGGATATTTCAAAGAAGTTTTCGAGCTCTTATTTCTGCAAATTAGTATTAATACGTAACTTCTGAAATAAAGGCAACTCTGGTGAAGAAGTTTTTTAGTTCTTTAGTTCTTGAGTTTTGTCTCGACAAACTCAGATTTTGATAAATTCTCTACTTAAAGAATGGCGAATTAATCATCAAATAAAGTGGATATTCTGCTGACTCTTGGCGACAGGAATTACAGACGTGCTTCCCCTCATTATGCTGAGTTATACCCTAATCGTCGCCATCCAAATGCTCGGCAAGTGATAAATATTGAAAGAAAGCTCGCAGAAATACATTACATTGTCAGAGACAGATAAACTTCTAAACAATAATGACCCTAGGCTCCTCACAGTTTTGAGCATAGCTCATTTCAATCCACATATTCGGCAAATAGAACATGAATTAGGAATCCCTCGATCTACAGTTCATTGAATGTTACAATCCGTATAATATCATCCTTATCATCAATCTGGTACAGGAATTGAGAGAGAATGATTGCAGACTGAGAGTGCAATTTTATAGGTGGGCACTCGGTGCATTGGAGCAGAATCCAAATTTCTTTTGGAATGTCTGTTTTAATGACGAAGCTACATTTAGCAGTAGCAATCTCAATAGACACAATATTCATTATTGATCACCAGTAAATCCTCACTAGTATTGAAAGGTGCTCCATCATCTGGAACTTTCACGTTTGGATTGGGATATAATCAAATGGATAATGATCAAATTATTGAACCGCATTTTTTTGAACGTACAATCATTAGTCCAATTTACTTAGACTTCCTCCAAAATTATTTGCCAATATATTTTGAGGACATTTCACTGTCCACTACAGATTTTAGTTTCAACAGAATGATGCTCTCAAGTATATTACTCTCAAGATATTTGAATTTTTTAAATGAGCAATATCCAAATCATTGAATCGAACAGGAAGGACCAATCTTGTGGCCTTCGAGACTACCGAGACTATCTCAATTCTCTTGATTATTATTTATATGTGAAAGATGCTGTATATCAGGAAGCACCAATCACGAGACTAGACACGACGGATAGGGTCAGAAGAACCTGTCAATAACTCAGAGGAGTTTTATGGAACTTTAGATACAGACTGAATGTTGTGCTTAAAGAATAACGATGTATACTTTGAACATTTAATTCTGATACGTAATGACGATGACTTAAACAAAGTATCTTGTCTTAGTCGGATTAACCCCATCGATTCTTCATTAATCGGATTATTTTGCCTTATTTGGCCGGATCATTTCTCAATGTTGTCTTAGTTGGCCGGATTATCCCTCGATCTTGCCTTCATTAGCTGGATTAACCACCGATCTTTGTTGTTGGTTGGATAACTTTAAAACGGGTGATCCAAAGTGAATGAAATTATAGTGTTTTAAGAAGATTTCAAGAAGGACTATAATAATGCAGTATTAGCAAGAGGGTTTCATTTAAAAAATTCAGTGATCTTGATCTAACCTTGACAGCACTACCTAAGGTCAAACCAATGGTACCCTCTTATGTCTCCCTGTGAACTCTACAACTTTTGTTTAAAACATTTTGTAACATTTAACACAATTTATTATATAAATTTAAATAAATTATAATATAAATTGTTATTATTTATATGAGAATTTATTTAAATAAATTAAATAATTTAAATAATTTATAGAGACATTATATTTAAATACTTTATAGAGACATTATGATTTACAATACATTTACATTATTCGTTATCTTTAATAGACTTCGTTTATGGGGACAAAGTATGGTAAATATAAATCAGGATTCTGTGAAACCAGGTCAAAAACCTTCGCGCTGTCCCTCCTTTCTTATGTAACCTTGTCCTACAAAAATAATACAAAGGGAAAAACATAGGCACTCCTTTCTCTCGCAAGGAATCATTTTTTGTGTCTCGCACGTATCTCCACTCGCACGTGCAGAATTTCAAAAGATCCTCTCGCGAGTAGCAATATTTGTAAGAATATTCCTCGAATATCGTAGCTGTATTACAAAAGATAAATTTGAGGAAAATTGCAACAAGAAATAATCCTTCGAGAAACTTAATTAAAGTTATTGCTGACAAAAATCAATATTGTTTTTTAATATACTTATACGTGATATCTAAGGTATGTCAGAAATGTTGACATGTTTTTAAATATACAACATTTGTATACATTTATAACATATAAAACTAATGTTCCTCAATAATTGATATTTACGACAATATTGAATTCGTATATTCGTATATTTCAGCTCAAATTCGAATAATTTAATAATCCGAGCTCGGTCATGTGTAAACCTTGACTGTTCGCGTGAAACGTACATATGTAATGTCAGTTATTTATCGTTTCTTTTTTTACTAGCTCAAATATCCGCACACTCGATCATACTAAATTGTCCGTATTTGTTCGATGAAAATATAATGCCGCGTAATATCGTTTAACAAAAAATTATCTTCTAAAAGCTGCATTATCATCTTTAAATCATGTAAGTTGATTGATGTAAATAGTATCTATTCGTCGGTTAATAAAAATTAATTTATGACAGGCTTGTAGCGAAAATTATTATTGCTTTATGCTTTCATATTTGCGTTCTTAGGCTAGATAAGACCCTTCTCATATTTATCTAATAGAAAATTCGATCGATTGCTTAACAACCTCCGAACATATTATTTTTGCATTCGCTCGATAACTGTAGTTTCAAAGTTGATGAAAATTTAACAAGACGCGTCTGTCAGGAATGTCGCGCATTTGTGTCGCAAGTTCAGAATATCCGCCTTTTTTAAGCCGCCTAGACGGTACAAGGTACAAGAAAATTGTTGACTGACTTTGTATGTGATTATTATATGTTAAGTATTATATGTTAATAAAGAAAATCGAGATTTTATCAAAGACAATCTATCGTTCGCATAATTCACGTTGCGCGCTTCTATAAGAGAATTTTATCTGCGTATAAACCTGACAGGATAAAAGTGTAAAAATAGGCGCTGCAAAACAAGAAGTCTTGACGTAACGTGACAGATGTTGCATTTACAAAAGACCCGTTTTTTCATCAAACAAATGACGACAAATGGAAAGCCGGCCAATTCTCGCCAGATCTTCTCATTATAATGCTACAACAGGTTTAAGGTGTCCTCACGCCGAGTCATATAAGAAGTCGGATATATTGTCAATATAAACAATATAGGACTTCTTTTAAGGACTTCGAATAAAAAGGCGGGTATTAGATAGATAGATATTCAGGTTAAGTAAATAATGCTCTTATGAGACTTAAGAGATAATAATGATAATTGTAGTGAATACAAGAGAGTGTTAATTCGAATATAAAATAAAAATTTTAAACATATGGAAAAATATTGCATACTTTTATATGTGATGCAATTGTTCTCGATTAATACGAAATAAAAATTGGTATCGAAATATTAGTGTGCATGACGTAGTATCATATTGTGAAATAGTCTTTAGATCCATATATCTATATATATTCGCACATACCGAATGTCTGTGCAGTCTATTGCTCAACAATAAACCCGATCAACAAGTTCTAGAACCATTGTTACAAGATCCGAAAAGTATAAGAAATATCCAGGAATCATGTAGAAACGCAGAAGTAGAACGAAAGGTATTGCCAATCATAATAATGTGTAAACCCTCTCATAATTCAATTTTTTTCGTGTTTGATCAAATTACATGTAACTAGCAAATGTTAATTTTGCGATAAGAACTAACAATTAATTTACAATTTTTTAATATTTTGTTGTAAAAAATGATTTATAATTTTGCAGTCAATGGATGATAACGTATAACACTTGCACATATATATATATATATATATATATATATATATATATATACGTGTATAGTTTTATTTACAATTAGTATAGTAGTAGTAACGAAATTCGTAAAACAATTTGAAATTAAACAAAGATGCATACTTTAAACATTTTATTTTAGGAATACTTTTATCTTAACACGTCATTTCTTGTCGGAAAAAAATTGGCCAATAAGCTATTTCATCTTTTCATAAAAAACTATTGTAAACAGATTTCTCAGTTATGAAAGAATAGTACAACAGTAAAATACTACGCTCACAACAAATGGTGAAAAAAAAGAAGACTCAAGAAATATAGATATATGAATATGTGATTTAAAATGTTACATATGGCGTTATAGGGAGTTAATAAACGGAGAGTTCGTATGGAACAAAAAATTATTAAGATTAAACAACATTGGTGATATGCGTATAATAAACGGACATTAAATATGGATATAATATACACACGTGATCTCCTAACACGTTGTGAGACACAACTGTTGTGTGTGCACGAAAGGAAAAAATTTTTAATTTAACCGAACGTTGAGGTAATCATTGTTATATAATTGCGCGACATAAAACAAAGATGAAAATTAAGTGTCAACTGGCGTGACAGACTAAATTATGTTGATTACCGATACGAGCGTGTCAAGAAACGGAGGGAAAAGTGTCGGGTGTGTCAGTTACATCATCACATTGCAACGCGTAACCAGAGATGGGTAGGAAGATCCGTTGACTGCGCTTCGAGGTGCGAATTCCTAACGCATTGTGATAAATTGATAAGCAATTAATTATATATTTATATATATATTTACATGAAGAGGTGAGTTAAGATGATACAGGATCGTTCATCGAAGGTACAACAGTTTTGAGATCGAATTTTTAACGTCGAAGATATAATCGTGTAAACGTAGTTCTTATTCTAAACAAACACAACTCAAATCACCGACATTTGGACCAAGATTAATATTTGGACGGTATTATCGTGATCTAAGATTCGTGAATGCAAAAGCTGTGAAACTACCGATAGTCATCGGTCACTTGCGACTCACGAGGTATATCTCATTCTTGAAGCTGGCCGCGACCGTGCCGTTTCTCGCAATCGTTAGTCCACGAACGAGTGTTCGCGAGATCACTATAGTTCGTGATCTTCCCGGTTTGTGTTCGAAAATTCTTTCGTTTCTATCGAAAGATCCTCCCACTGGATCCATCTACATTACATACACAATCATATTTGAATAATTTCATTGGTATCTCTCATTATGAATGACTATATTTTTTACTTTATCAAGTAGACGCACGTTTTTTTCTATTTAATGAAATTTATATTCTTGATGTTGTAATCTTTCAAGTAAATTTACCAGTGCTAAATTTTGTTGCTCTAATCGTGATGATGTGATATTTCAGCAGTTAACAAAACGGAGCTGCCATTACAGCGATTACTCCACATGTGGACATCGCCGTCACGACTCAGGATCGGCCGGGCACCTAGGAAAAAGACACATCCTTAAGCTGCACCATTAGCTGCCGCGGCCGGTGAAGGATGGAGAACATCGATGGATCCAGGAGGAAGCTCTCCTTTCTTGGCTTCGGCAAGCGGGTATCGGTAAGTGATCAACAATTAATATATAACGAATATATAGCGTAAATAGCATAAACGAATCAACACCTCTTGAATAAATCGAAGAAAAACTATCTCGGGTTGTATGCCGAAGTAATCTAACGGCGTATCGGATGATCTAATAGCGATACGTCGGCAAACGATATTCCATATCGGGATTGGTATGCACTTGGATTATTGCGATAAATGCATATCGCGTTACTTTAATGATATAATGTATATCTGTAAGTGCGATCACCACAGCCGTGTGGTGAAAATTCCCTTTCTTCCGGTAAAAATTTTTCTCTTAAAATTTTTTAATATAATTTTTCAGAATTTTTGTATAATTTTATAATTCTTTAAAAAAAATTTTTCTCAGATTTTTTAAATGAATTGGAACACTTAGAAATACTGAGAAAGTTTACATCTTTTCTAGGATTATATATATATATATATATATATATATATATATAGAGGAATTCTGAAATATTCTAAGATTTCAAAAATTTCTCATTCTATATAATTTCCGAAGAAAACTTATAAAATCCGAAGAAGTTTAAGATATTTTTTTCAGAAGTTTTTATGAACTTAAAATTCTTAAAAATATTAGGAAAAATTTTTTCATCAGAATTGGCTTATAGCCTCAGACTAGGAGACAGATTTCAATACGAACGGAACGACTTTGAGAGTTATCCAATAATGGATGACTCTTTAAGCTAATGTACTGCCCGATTGATGAGTGCCGTTACGGGAGCTCCTACCATCTGTAAAAACAACATTTCTTATGTAAGAATTATTCATTTACAGAAAATTTGTAACATTATTATATGAAAGTAATGTTGCATGAAACATATCATAAGATTTGTAATCGACTGCATTCTCTTGAATCAGTTGATCGCGATCTAAAATAACAGATAGAAATATATAAACAATTGTTTATCTTTCTAAATGTTAATGCGAAATTAACACATCAGAATTCACTTATGAAATCATTCAAGTTTTAGAAGATTCAAAAACTCTAGTCTGTAAAATTATGTATCATCGTAGTAAAATATGAAGTATGAGATTAATAAACAGCCACGGCAAAATCCAAAATAACGTATTTAAATGAAAAATAACTTACCTAGAGAGCGATAAAAGCGGCATTCTCTTGTCCTGATCTAAATTAGACATATTCTCTAAGCATGCAAATTTGTTGGCACTTATCGCCTTAGAATTTGTATTGCGAATTCTCGCATGTAAGAATAGAATTCACATTAATTAACACAAAAATTCTAACGCTACAGATTTTTTGCAGATCAAGTAGTTCCTTATCTCATTCTTTTAATTTGAGTGATTTTTTTATAAAGAAAATTGATGATGAAAAATGTTTATTGCCGCTTTTAACTTTATCTATCCTTAATTTTTGTAAAAAGTTGTTGATATCATGGAAGAACACTTTATCTGTTCATTATCTCAGGAAAAAAATATTTATTATCTTTTTCTTTTTAACGGAATATCAAAACTTAAATCTTATCTACTTAGAATCTATGTCAATTACGCCGAGAAAATTCTTTGTGTTGATTTTTAGCAGGATTGAGAAAGTTACTTTTTAAAAGTAACTCGTTATCGTTATTACTTTTTAAGTAACGATTTGTTACTTTTTCTGTTACTTTTTTAAAATGTTAAAAAAGATCAAATTAAACAAAAAATTAGATACTTTTTAAATGTTTTTGTTCAAATATTAATAAAAGCAATACAATTTTTTATTTTAACTTTGCAGGACTATAAAAAATTTATAGAGAAAAATTTTTAAATGCTTATAAAGCAAATAATAAATTTTAGTTTTCATTAAATTTATGTGGCATGCTCGATTTTATGTTTAAAAAGTTTAATATAATAATTTCAAAAACTCGAAGTTTCTAAAGTACGGTAATAATGACTTTATGATTTGTGTATGATGTATAATATCTTAGAACTGTATCCATTAAGTAAACGAAAATCTCTGTATATTTTTCTATTTTAAATCCTTGTAACGGGTTTTAATACTTTTAATTAAAGCTTTTAGATCGCAATTTAGAGATAAAAGGAGTTAGTCTTATTTGGAAAGAAAGGTAATATTTGGAAAGAAAGATAGAAAGGTTAAAAATCGAGATAAAAAAAGTAAATGATTCTTGCTTTTATTTCTGATAAATATTCAATTATATGATTATATACCAATTATATATGATAATTATATATGTTAATTATATACCAATTATATATGATAATTATATATGATAATTATATATGATAATTATATATGATAATTATATAATATCCAATTATATTAAATACTCAATTATAATAAATGATTTTGTCTATCTTTTTTAGTAGAATAAATTGATGTAATTATTTGATTAATCTGTATACTAAGAATTATGGATTTAAGAGAAAGGATGAAAAAATGTGAAAGGGTAAAATTATAAGAAGTTTTTTCTTCATTAAAATTTATTATTAGATTTTGAGATTAGTTTGTACCGCCATCTTCATAATGCTGGAAGGTGTTAAAAAAACTTTTTCAATTTTTTATTTATTTCGATGTCTTGAAAATCTCAAGGCTACAATTTGTTTGATAATTCTCTTCAATTCTCTATGATAGTGATAGACATGGTGATAATGATGTGTATTTTTCATTTTTTTGTCGTTAAATTTGCTTTTTACTATTTGGAAGCGGAACAAAAAGATAGAAGTTATCTTGTTTCTTCGTATATTTTGATTATGCTTTGAATAGCTTTGATCGTTATATGATTTCGACCTTTTCCGTCTATTCTTTAAATAGACATAGGTCCCGTCTCGCGACGCTATACTATGTAGTATAGTAAACTTGTCGCGAGACACTACCGTGTCTCTTGATAATTTTGAAAAGGAGACAAATTATTTTGAAATTTTCAAGATATCGAAATGAATGAAAAAATTGAAAAAAATTTTTATTTTATCTCTTTCAACTCTTATGTAATTAGATAACGGAAAAGAGCATTGCAATTATATTAACTTTTTCACATTTTTACTTCCTTGACTTCATAATTTTGATTTTATTTATAAATATTACTTAAAGGGCTACATCTAGAAACAAAAATAGACTTTTTTCTCGATTTTTTTTCAAAAAATATAATGTATGTAATTAATCCTAGTTTTCTTACTTTATAATACATTGTTATAATATGTTTCAGAATAAATTTGAAATCAAAATGTTTGAAAACGGAGATATTATCCTCGGTGCAAAACCGTGTTGAAAAAACGTGCTCCATGATACTCGTGGAGCACGTTTTTTCAACACGCTCGTACAGGACTTATCTGAAACAAATCAGACTAGAATTTTCTTAAACTATATGAAATTATCTAGTCTTTATCCGTAGCCGATTTTTAAAATATTGATTTTTGACAAAATAGCGCTCGTTTAATTTAAAGATAGCGATTTTTAGAATAAAAATTGGTCGTTTTTTAGATGTGAAAAGAAAAATAAGAGCTCTAAAAGAAATCCGCTACGTTAAAGACTTTTTTGTGTAGATCTGCCTTTTTTGTGTAGACTAACCCTTCCAAATTTCAAATAAATCGGTTTAGCCGTTTCTGAGATATTTCATGCTTTGAAAACATGATTTCGAGAAAAACGCGTTTAAAGTTTAACATTCTGATAAAAATATAAAAAAATAAATAAAAACGTAGATAACAATTTTTTTTCAAACTTATATAGAGTCATTCACTCCAGGATCATACAGTGAATCCTCCCCAGACATAGCATCAAAGGATTGGTGTGACAGGCTACCTGCTGCTAAGGATTATGACATACTTGTCGCGCCCGAGCGTTGTCGAACGCGCTTGGACCTTTTTCGCTATATTTCCGACAATTTTCAAGGAATCACTTTGAAACTTGCAAGGAATATTCTCAAGACCTTATACTTTTCGAATGTGCGAAAAACGAAAAACATTTTTTTCAAAATTTCTAGGTGTATGCAGCCTCTTAAATAATAATTATATCGATTTATATGTTCTCAAAATATTAGATAAAATTATTTACTAATTGAATATTTATCAGTAAAAAGAAATCAATAAGGATTCATTAATTTTTTAATCTCTATTTTCAACTTTTATATTTTTTTTCGGATACTTCATTACAAGATTTGGAAAGAGCAACTCTTTTTACCTCGAAACCAATCAAAGCAGTTTAAAAATTTTAATTAGAATCCGAGTCTCCTATGACTTAATGGGTTAAGATGGTCTCAATTATAACAGTACCAGTCCCAAGTATAACAATACTAGTCCCAATTATAACAAAACTGAAGATTGAACGCACAAAAATTATATCAGGTTCAAAATATAAAACATAACGATAAAAATAACTATTAAATTCATTACCGTTACTGAAAAAAAAGTAACGCCGTTATCAATCCGTTATTAAAAAAAGTAAATATAACGGTAATAGCATAAGTAACGCGTTATTTTTCAACCCTGATTTTTAGAAGTACTTTAGAAAATTACAATATATTTATTAAAATAAATATAAATATAAAATAAATATAGTATTTGCATAATATTGAATTTTATTTTATGTAGATATATGTATATACCTTATCAAAACAATAAAACATAAAATATATTTACAAAAATTATTTGAGAAACGCAATTTAAATTTCGTACATCGAATAGATATCGGTGTTTAAATATGATTATTTTTCTAGGTTCTTTTAGGCAAACTATATAAGTTTTACTTTGCAATTATAAATAAGAAAAAAATTAAAAAGGCTTAAAACAAAGGAAGTTTTTGTAAAGCCAACTCTGAAAATTTTTATTAGAATTTCTCAGATCTGATGATTGTAATATAGCATTAATTTTTATATCGAATTTTCCTTGATTCAAAATAAACGGATTTATAAATAAAAGTTAAAAAAAGGTTACGTGCTAAGATGTACAAATGTGCTAACAAATCAAAATATATTTAAATGTCAAAAAATAAAATAAAATAAAAATACAAACATTTCGATCCTTATCAAGTTGTCTTCAGTGTAAACGATGATAAAAATGAAAATAAAAATAAATTTAAAATTGAATGGTTGATTAATATAAAACTCGTAAGGTCAAAGTATAAAATTTAGTTGGAACGAATCGCAATAATTATACAAAAAAAATGGAACGCAAATTAAATGCAACCTGCTTCTTTTCATGATAGCTCCATCGTAGCATTGACAGTGCGAGCCATCAAATTCAAGTCGATAATTAATTTGATAAAAAACGCAAGCGACAGTAATCAAATCTTCTCAAGGTAAATCGTTTTATTTGTAAAATTTGCTAAAACCAACAATTAAGAATTAAATTAAAATTAAAAAAGAAAAATTACTAAATTAAAAACTGAAAAAGTATGAAAAAAGATGACTATGTCCATGATTAAGATTAAATTTAAAGAAAATCCGTACCTTGAGAAGACCGCGAGCGTGTGATTAATTTGTGAAGAAAGTGAGCGAGCAGCTGTAATTATCCACTATCAAGATACATAAATATCAGCGTTTAACAGCTTTGCGTGAACTGAACATTAAATGAGTACCAAGCAGTAAGGAAAAATGATGGAAGGCGAAATGAAAATTAATAAATGTTCTAACGGTCCATAGTCTTAATACACAGTGAAATCACAATGCACAATGGTCGGTATTTCATCGGCGTTTTGAAGCAATGCATGACTTTTACATATATATTTTTTTTATATACTAGACATCGTGCGTTATTAAGTTTTTTATTTTTTATTTTTTAATATATTTGCTTGAATTATCAAGGTATTCGACAACCACTCACGAAGTAAATGCTGCGAAAGAACTAATCAGCATCACAAAAAAAAGTCAACAATAAACTTTGAGATTTTCGAGAAGATTTTGATATATTCGAGTATCAATTTAATATGCCTTTTTTAGAAGCGGATTTTTATATTTATATTTTATTATAAAAGATAATGGCGACAAGATTAAACAAATTTGATTACGTTTTTTTTTTACACGTTATCGTTCGAATCAAATATAAGCAGATGTAAGGAGGTTTTCTAATGAGTCACACATTCGTGCATGCAAAATGAATTGCGCGTACGAGGGAGTAGAGACCTGCTCCGCGAAATGACGTGCAAATTATTGCGTTTCATCATGGTTGTCTCCTGACTCCGACATGAATTCATAAAAGCGAGACGACCTCGAGCTGAACTGATTGGCCTGATTGTTGACGGTCACGGGTCAACAACCATTTGACACCGTGTGGCGCGTGCGGATCGCACATCACAGGTTGGAAACGCGAAACGACGCGTGACTTTCATCGGAAAGAAAGTTGCTGGGACTTCCACGTTGTTACACTGCTAAATTGCTATGTTCATACTGCAGTTCTTTATGGTATCAGAGAACTGTAAATTCCGCGCTCACAAAGACCGATCAGATATCGTCAACGTGACTCGAAACCACTGCATACGGTTGCGTAAGCTCGAAGAATCGAGTCCAAATGCGCTTATCCCTGCGAATGCGATCATCGTTAATGATTGTATTAGCATCAAATCAGTCGCGAACTCTTGATCTTTATCCGATTTCTTGCTTTATGAAATGTTATTAAAATTTACCACTTCTAATGAGACCTCGGCAAGTTTCAGAGTGATACTAATTTTTCGAGTTGTGAAAGATCGCGATTAATTTTATTCCGCTGTGATCAGGATGGAGTGATCAATCGAATGATCACAGCGAAGTGTTGCCCCTCTTTTGTCTCTACAGAGGAGGAAATCGCCCAATAGAAACGTAAATTGGATGAAACGTTCGGAAATTCGATGTGTCCCTTTTTCTCTATCTTTTCTTTTTTTTAGATGTTATTAACTATAATTTGAGAATGAATGATGGAAAGACGAATTCGGGAATAGATTTGCTTCATTTAGCATGTCTCTGTTACAATCTTGTCTCGTGTTGCATTGTGCAGGGGTTTGAAACGTTAACAAGTTCGCCGACATGCCATTCAAGCGCTTACGCAAGATTGGAAGTCGCAAATTCGATTATCAAGAGTGGTGTCAATCGTATCCTCGCTATCATACAACTTGATCGTTGCTAGCATTGCTAGTGTACAGGTGACTCGTTTATGTCAAAGCACGTTGAGGAAAGAGATTCCTCCTATGTTTGCAACAATCTCGAAGGTAGGAGATCATTTTCTGTAATAATGTATCGCAGCCATGAGATACGCTCCCATCCATTTCTTTCCTGATGCGACAAGAAAGATTATTTGCTACACAACGATTGTACCATTTACTCATTTTTTTTACAAGAACAATTTCGAAACTAAACTATCCAAGTATACTATCCAACTCACCGAAGCATCTCATACTCTGACACTTTTACACCGGCAATTTCTTTAGTTAACAATTGTTGCCATAACTTGCGATATGGTTGATATAAAAAGAGATCCATTTGCGCGCGCGCGCGCGCGCGCGCGCGTGTGTGTGTGTGTGTGTGTGTGTGTGTGGATGCAGAGTATACAGTTGCCACTGCTGTTTCTGTAACGTGATCGCTAAGTTAAAGCCTTAATGTTTACAACGTGAAGAACATAATGATAGAAAGATTTTTCGGAGAAGAAAAAAAATTCATCGAATTATTAAATTTCGTGTTTCTCTTTCATCTTTTCATCACTATCTCTCGTTTATTCCCTCGCGGTCAGTGCGCCTTTCGTTTTCTAATCAAGTTCAAGGTCGGATGTTCATTTAACACACCTCGCAGAGTTAGTCCTCTCTGGCCTCGGATATGTTCACAGGTGCGGAAGGCTGTGAAATCGCGTGCGCCTTGAAATTGAAGAAAACCGAGTAAATCGAGTAAAATCACATAAGCTTAATCCTTTGATGCACGACAATTTAATAATGATATAAGTTCAATTTTAACGAACGTTAGTTAGAAGTCAATTTCAAACATTATATAAATATATATATAAACTATATTATATATATATATGAAGTATTTTTATATATAAATAAAATTTTGTATATAAAACATAAATATATTTTGTGTGTGTGTGTGTGTGTGTGTGCGCGCGCGCGCGTGCAAATTTCCATGAAATTTAATGACACATTCATATAATGTACTCATTAGCTAATTAACGAATAAGCTATTGCGTTTATGCTGCTGTAAAAATTAGAAAAAAAATCATTTGAGAGCATGACATTGCAAAAATATATTATGAAAGAAAGAAAAATTAAAGTATTAGCTGGATAGTTTATCACAGAAGCTGAAAAACATTTGAATGTCTACTTTATTTTTTAAAATATAAAAAATATTTGGAAACAAGAAGTAATATTGATAAAAACATGCAAGAATACATTCAAGATTTAATCACGTGTCTTTGCTGAAATTATAGAAATGATCGATAAACAATTAGCGACAGGAAACGAAACCTCTCGTTCGTTAAATATATATTAAGCTTTTCATCGATTTCCCTTGCCAGCATTTAGGAGGAAAGGTCATTGCTGATATGTGACTGGGGAATAAACTGGGAAGGCTGCAGTTCAGATTCAAGGTCAGTTGGAGTAGGAAGCAAGAAGCGCTTCCGTCGCGCGGAGAAATGAGAAGATGCGGTCGATAATCGAAAAGTTTGTTTTTACTCGTTTCTAATACCTCTCATGCGATCACAGCCGCGGTATAGACGATGATGATACTTGATACTGATGAAACATTGAAACATTGATGATTTCGCAGAATCAATGGTTTCAGTGAGAAACAATGGATGTTGATCATCAGTGGATAATCGATTTTTTTCTTTTGCAATCTTTATTAGATGGAAAGTGCAAGATAATTATTAATATAATGTCCAATAGGAAAATATATCTTACAATATAATATTAGTTAGCTATTCAAACAATATAATATTGGTTGTTGCATCTCTTTTTTTTCTTTCTTGACCTATGATCGATAATACCTCTACGACCTAGATCTAGCCGAAGTCGATCTGGTCCGCAATTCTCGTTCTCTCATCATTTCTACTTACTACCTACTTCAGCACCATCAACTGAGCTTTCCCACCTGCGGAAATCTCTCCCTTTAATGTGAGCTTTCTTTTTTTTTTGCTCTCGAACTCTGTTCTACTCGAGTCCTTGTATCCCAAATTTCACGGCCGATTGGCACTTGTTGCGTCCGCTAGTCTTTGTCAATCATTCGTGTAGTCTTTCTATGGCACATTTGATTTCAGATGCGCCAAAAAATTGGCAGGTATATACCTTTCTTCTGCTGAAAGATCAGATGAAACGGAAAATTTTTTGCTACATCAGAACGTATCAGCCGGGACATTAATTCGTTAACTGTAATTTTCTAGTCGATTCTTATTTTATCGATTAAATTGTTAAATGTAGAATTAATAATGTTATTAGCAAAATATTGAGGATCGACATTCTCTTTTTCTAGGACTTTTACATAAGATCTGTAAAAACTCTGGCAATTTTTATACATCAAAGGATTAATTTGAATCATCAGAAATGATACTCTCAAAGATATGATGATCGTAATTAGAAAATTAGTTTATATGTGAAAGAAAATTGAAAATTCTGAATTGAAATCCCAATAAATCGAATGAGCAAAGTAGAAGTGAAAGGGAACAGGAGAAGGAAGAATGAAAGGATTGCCTCGATTGAGTATATGGGGTTGATATCGATCCATCCCTACCACGGAGTGTCGCACATTCCCCACCAGCTGTCCCCTCTTTCTCTCTTCCTGGTCCGGCGGGCACCACCCTCCGCCCTCAGTTTGGATTCCTTCAGCTCTCAGTGCCGACCGGCCGAGTTGTCACTCGGCCCGGGATGCCATGCCCGAGGCCACTGCCGATTCCTCCGGGAAGTCGTTCCTACAGCGAGCGCGAGGCAAAGTTCTCCGCTGGCTACGACGATCCCTACGGACAACGCATCAGGTGAACGCGCTGTTCCATCTTTCGAAAGACCGGTCACCTCAATTCTTCTCGCGTTCGCGATTTGTGCAATCGAATAAACTATCCTTCGAGAAGGCAAAATCTCTGTATTTCTCCAGCTGTTCTCGAAATATCCCTTTGAACTATTTGTAATCATTTGTAATCATTCAGTGAAGTATAATGTAAAAAATTTTTGAAATTTTTTGTGTTATCTACGTGAGCTCTGAAAGGTCAACGGAGGCAGCAATAGCATAGATTTCATAAAGCTTAAAATAAATCTATGATATTCAAATTTTTCTTGTTGCAAACTGTGATTTTGAAATCCATAAATTTAATGAAATTTTAGTTAGAATTCGCTAAAATCGAAGATTCTCAGATATTTTTCAAGTACTTTTGAAAAGGAGAGATATTTTATCTCTCAAACATTTTTGCAGCGTTATAAGCAAAATACAATAAAATAATAAATAAAACAATATACATCATTTAAAATATATTACATAATGCCTATAATCCACAAGAAACATAGTTTCCAACATTATTTTATTTTTTCTATTTTTTTATTCGCACTAATTACTTGTTATCGAAATCGCAAGTCATGTATTAACTAAGCAGATGTTAAATAAGAAACATAAAAACTTGAACATATACCATATAACATAAAACTTGAACATATAACATATTTTCTGCAAAATTATTTTTATTTATTACTTTGTAAAGAATTTATTTTTTATTTTTTACTTTATAAGGGAAGGTATATATTTATTTACATCTATACACACCAATGCGAAAATATAGAAAGAAAGTCTACTCTAAAAGTTTAACGTAATTTTGTTGCAAGATTAGAGCGCTGGTTGCACCGTGTAATGAAATTACATTTTTTTAAATTTTGCTAAGTTCTTGGATGAACAATAGAAGAACAATAGAAGAACAATAGACGAATGTAGAAGAGAATTTGGTGAATGACAATGCAACGTTTGTTTTGATGATTGTGTCAGATGACGTGTCAAATTAATAAAAAATCAATGTGTTTCTATCTGTTACTTAATATCAAAACGATCAACTAATATTTTTATGGCGCTTGAAAGTTTAAATTCATGTTAGGAACACCGTTTAATTTCTTGTAATAAAAAATAAGTTTTAACTCAAACTCTATACCGAAGAAACATATTTATTTCCATACGTCACAAATTTGTTGCGATACAAAACAGAATTTTGACAATGTATTACAAAGTGCGATCGATTCTCAATGGCTCTTTGAGAATAAGCATTGTGTACTTGACCCGATCATATACATTAGAATATTTTAAGCCTGTATGAAAATATGAAACTCGATAAGAATAAACTTTTCAAAGTGGATTTCTATTTTGAATTGATAATAAAATATGTATGGTGCTGATGCATAGTAATTGATTGCACATGATGTAATCTTTTTTTAAGAAAAAATACTGTATAAATACTTTACTTTTTCGAATAAAGTACAAAAGACACATCCAAAATTATCAAATTATAATTCCTTTATGCTTATTTCTATCAAAAAATTACAGAGATTAATTTTAATGTCTGTTTAACTTACTCTTTATACTACTAATTTTCACAGAACTGGAAAAAGATAATAAGTAAGTTAAATCAAGATTAAAATTAATCTACTACATTGACGAAAAGGACATTTCTTTAGTCAATTATAAGTTTCCAGAAAAAGATTATAAGTTGATTATTATTATAAATCTAATAATATTTACATATACTTCTTTATTTTTATAAGAATTATTAATTATTTGATTTCTAATAGAAATTATTAAATAACAAATAATTGAATATAGACCGGCGTGTAAAATACAAATAATAACAAAAAGCGCTATTACAGTCTGAGCTAGATCTTTATGCTAATGTTTCTTGTGTAATTTTTTTAAACACTTTCAAGTTCATCAAACTGCGCGCCGAAATAATTTTCGGTCTTAAAACATATAAATTGAACAAGAATAGTAATATCACGATATTAAATTGGTAATTAATTTAATAATAATGACGCTAATCAAGCATCTATTAATTTCTTTTTCCTCCAATTAAAGAATTTGTTGCGAAAATTAACACCTCAGCCAGAAAAATCACACAAGAAACATTAGCATGAAGATCTAGCTTAGACTGTAATGGCGCTTTCTTTATTAAAAATTATTAATTTTTTATTTATCTGTAAATATCTCAATATGCAATAAAAAAATTTTTTTTTACTTTATTATTGGAATTATAGATCATTTTTTACTATTATTTATTCAATTATTATAAATAATATTTTTTTCATAAATAATTTTCTTAATTTTTTAATAACTATAGCTTTAATACTAAAATTAAGGATCTCTCATTTCATTTATGATTACCAATTATTTCAAAATATTTATCTTGAAATACATTATTTATTTTACTAACTTTATAAAAAATTACTCCTTTTATTTATTATCATATTTAAAATTAACCCTATTTTAAGTTATTTTACTTCAAAATTAAGATAAATTGCCTGTACGAACCAACGCAGTTGTTAGAGCGATAAATAATTATGTAAAAAATTATCCACTAAATATTTAATACAAAAACATATTACATGTTTGACATATTACATATAGACGTTTCGATCCTTGATGTGGATTCTCTTCAGTGATATTTTTGATGAGTACAAATAGATAAAACTTCATCAGTTAATGTCGTTTGGATGGATAATATAGCGTGGTGAAACAGAACAATCGCACCTCCTTCCATTGAGAGTCAAAGATAAAATTTCAAAAGAGATTTAAGTCGAGTTGCGGTACAAAAATTTCGGTGAGCCATCATAAAAAACTTGGTATAAAAAACATTAATTAAAGATTAGAGATGACATAAAATTGAAATGAAAATAAAAATAATGAATAAGAAGACTTACGTGAAAGGAAGAGAGAAATTGTGAAAATATTACGAGCGGTACCAAGCGCAAAGCGACAATGACAATGCAATAATTAAAAGAAAATATATATACAGAAAAAATATATATTATCTCCTCCCCCCAACTATTAATAATAACGCAACTAATACAAATTACCAGTGTAGAGGGCTCATAAGTTATCTAACAATGTCGAAATAAATAGGATCAATAGGTCAGTATCATGCTGTAAATTTAAGCCATAAGATTGTTTTTTATGTGGATCATTTCCGAAATAACTCTTTTGTTGAAATGATTCTCCATTTACAATCTCGACATTATCCCAATCAAAATCAGGCGAAAATTCCAAACAGTATTCAGTAATGACAAAATTCTGATTCGTGTTTCTTCAGATGTGACTTCGATATTCGTTAATTCTAGTTTTAAGTAATCTATTGTCTGTCCAACATATGATCATGCATCACACTGAACACAATGTAATTTGTAGACAATATTGAAATGAGAAAGAGGAGACGATTGATCCTTCTGCACTTTAATTTGATTGAGCTTAATTTGTTAATATCAAAAAAGACAGTTTAATATTTGGTATCTTTTTGAGATATTACATGAACATTTTAGATGTACGCTTGACATATGGAATGACGAAATAATCTTTGTGATTGGAATTGACGGAAATATTAGATTGATTATTACAGTGATGGATTTTAATAGCCAATCTTTTTCTAATACAAGAGAAAATAAAGTCAAGAGAGTAAGAGTTATCGAAAATATTAATAATAAGTAAAAAATTTTTTTGCTAAACGTCAGGATGTGATAAAAAAACTTTATCAATTAAATTTATAACACCTCTTTTTTGCGTGATAGGATGCTGAGAGTGATAATTAAGAATAGTCCAGAGAAAGTTGATTTTTGATATCAGTCAAAAATCATAAAACCATTTCTATTAATAATAATCAATTCCAGCAAATTAAGTTGTGAGCCTCCAACTTCCATAGTAAATTTGAGAATGGAAAGAATTTAAGGTGTCTAACAGTTCAAATAAAGTACAGCCAAAGCCATGTCATCCACATATTTGATATAAAATGATGAAATGAATGAAATTTTGTCAAGCGTGTGCAATTTTAAATTTTGTAATGCCAAATCAGCTACAAGGGGGGAAAGAGGAACTCATGGGAGTTCCATATGTTTGCTTGTATATTTTATTATTAAATTTAAAGTAAGTGTAATTTAGAATCAACTTAATGGCATCCAAAAATTCATGTTTGGGTAGAGAAGTATGACACTCTATCAAATTCCATCTGTTGTCCAAGACAGTCAAAACCATGTCAATCGGAACGTTAGTAAAAAGAGAAGTCACATCTAAAGAGACAAGAGCAAAACCATCTGATATGTAAGTGTCTTTAAGTTTGCTGATAAAATCAAAACTGTTTCTGCAACAACTGATGGGTGCAGATAAACTCTCTCTTAGAATTTATTGTAAAAAGATAACTAAACAATGTAATGGATTTCCCGTAGAAGAAACCATAATTCTCCAAAGGAAATCCATTCTTGTATATTTTTGGTAAACCATATGCTCTCGGAATGATGGCATTGCTAGGGTTAAGACGTGAATAGGATAAAGGCAGCGAATATGGAATAAGTTACTAATATGGAATAGGGGCTTATTTTTTAAACAAAGCGCTGCATTCTAGTGGCAATCACTGGAAGTTGTTGCAATTGTTGTCAAACGTGCCATATTAAATAATAAACTCGATGCGACAACGAATTTCTCTAATATAAGAATTTATTTATTTTTGTTGCGTCTGGAAATGTGATAGCACTATCTTAAAAAGTGTTCTTACAAGCTGAATGTAAGTTATTTAATGTTTATAGAACATAGACGCTTTTAATAATGTTGCATGAATAATATTATGCCGTTTAATTACGATTTGTAACTCTTTATTGAAATAGGAAAAGTTTGTGTGTCATATTAAGATGTGTTGGTAATATGGAATAATTAAATTTTTTTGAATAAAGAGTAGAGAATATAACGTTTTTGTTCTTTTTATAAATAATAAAGAATATTTTTGATGTTAATGTTTATTTTTATAATTTAACAATTTAGGATTTGATTTTATTGTCCATGTTTATAATGTAAGTTTATTTATGTGTTACATTGTACAGTAAACGTAAGATTTTTAACAGTTTTGATTTCAATTTACATAAAAAAATAAATTTGCACTTCATTTTTTATGTTATTTATTATTGTTCCTCAAATTTGACTAGTATTCCATATTATATCCCCTTTTTTTACGCCTCTCATTTTCTCACTTTTTACTTTTTTGTAAATATTGAAGTTGGACTTAAATTTCRGAGACTTTCATTTATTGGATGTTATAGCTAACATATTGCTTAAAAGTTCTACGTTTATTAGAAGCCTTAATATGCATTTGTATGGGAGTAATATTAATTTAAAAATTGATATTCCATATTCGTTGCCTTTACCCTACATTTTATCAGAAATATATTTTGATTGAATCCATCTTTTTTAAGGGAATTTTTTTTTAAATCATCAATTCATTTGTTAATCGGATTACGGTGAAGCACAATATAAATGTTAGTATCAGAAAAAAATGTTCTCCATTTTTGCAATGTATTTTTGTCGAGAGCAACTATGGTTTTACCTTTGTCAACTCTAGTGAATATGATTCGCATTATTGGCATAAATTCTTTTGCAGTTAGGAAAACTGAAACAATACTGATGTCAGTCTCTGATCTCCGTCAAATTTGTTAATATTGCGAATAAGGGAAAATAATTTGTTTCTTAAAACAGAACTGTTATGTATCCGAAGTCTACAGAAGTTATCTTCCATCGACTTAATATATTCAAATGTATTCTTTTCTTTATTAAGAGAGAGAAGGTAAAAATTATAATCTAATTATAATAGATCTATTACTTTCTTGGGAATAGGAATGTTGCCGGTATTAACAAACCAATTCTTTCTTTAACAACTCAATACATCTTTCATTGAAATTGAAAGGTTTCAACTCAATCATGTGAGAATTAGTAGTTGGAGGGCCCAGAAGAGAATATTTCGTGGTGTTGATTTGATGATTGACGGAAGAACAGAAATATCTGATACTATTGACCCTGTTAATTACATACTTATCTGTATTGTTATTATTATTCAAAGAAGAATTTATTAGAAAGTCTTTTCTTTTCACGAATATAAAATTTATGTAATGAGAGACTTTGAGTATAGAAGAATGTCGCATATATACCAAGGTAAATTATTGTCGATTTTTCTAGTAAGACGATACGTTAGTGAAATTAATGTATTACGTTTTTTCACATTATCCTTAATCTCCAAGTTCAACATGTTATGTGTAAATGTATTTATATATTTTGAACCTTGTTGTTTAGAGTTATTATATTCTCATCATAATGAAAAAATTATAAGATTGTATAAACAATTGAGAAAGAGATGTTTAGGGATAATGTTTGACCTTTTACATTTAGAAAGAAATTTAATTTGTAACGATAAAATGATGAGTTCTCTATTAGAATTGACTCATTTTCTGAGAAGATATATAGCGTTGTAAGTTTTACTAATATAAGTGAAAAAAGAATTTTAATAGCGTATATTTCAGGCAACTTACAGATAACTTACTACTCGTACAGGCAATTTATATTAATATTATATTAATTTTAATTTATTCTTGGAGCCATTGAATCTTATTTGATTCGTTAGTTAGTTTCTTATATATTTATTTTACTTCAATTATTTGCTCTATTCTTTCTCCTCACATAATACTTAATTTAATTAATTTTAAAATATTTTTATATTGTCCTATTCTTTTATTAATCAATCTAGATGACTAATTTTATTAATTTATATTTAAAAATATTTGATTTTAAATATCTTATTTTTTATATTATTATTTCATTAAATTTATTTATCTATATTTATTCATTTAAAATATTATTCAATTTAATACCACATAAATATCAATAAAATTAAATTTAATGTAATTTTTATATCTTTATATTTAGCTTTATGTCGTCGATATATCGACTATATAATTCTATCCTTCTTTTTTTATGTAAATAAAATGATTCAGAATTTTTTATTTTTAAATAATTATAATACATTAATATAATATTTTAATTCAGATAGCAAATAATCTTTTTTGCAAAAAATCTTTTTCTTGAAATTTGTTCCTAAACATCTTAACACACACACACGCGCGCGCGCGCACGCGCACACGCGCGCGCGCGCACACACACACACATATACACACACACATACACACAGTGTATTTAGTAATAAGCAAAAAATATACGATTTGAAATTTTTCATTATATTTTATTTTTTTATTAGTAAAGATATCGCTGCCATGTTTGACTATTCAGAAATACACAATCCATATTAAAAAGATTTAATTATGAAATTTAATTTAATTATGAAAGACAAAATAAAAAAAATTATTATAAGAATTGCTTTTTCTGAAAATTGTATGTTTTATAAATTTCTTTTGTTTATATCTATAGAAATTTAAATCAAGCAATTATATTATTATATTATTATATTATATAAAAAATAATTGCTCGCTATTGCATGTACAAAGAATGAAGAATTAAAGTATATAATTTAAATATTATTCCGTCTAATATTCTAAGCATTATCTTATTTTTCTAAAATAACTGATAATACACATTTTCTTTTCAGCATAATAGGCTATTGTGATCTCGAGCTGAATGTTATTAGGAGCTAACTCTTTAGTGTAATTTTATTGATTCATACAATTATTCGATACGTAAAATAAATTAAAAGAAAGTGCTATTAAATTTAGTGGCGGATTTCAGAGATATTAACAAAAAATGTCATTTTTCATTATTTTTAATATATCTCGAAAATGACACAAAATACGTAAAAACTTTAAGAAAACTTTTTTGTTGGAAATTAAATTTTCTATCGAAAACGCGCGCGCGCACACGCAATTATTAATCAAACCAATGTATCTCATACTAAAAATATATATTTTACTTAAGAATATTTATCTTAATTATATTCTATATCAAAATAAAAATTCATTTTTAGTGTGCAGGTAATAAAAATACGAATTAAAAAAAATTAAAATGACGAATTTTAATGTAGTTTATAACTATTGTGCTTACAAATAAAATGAACATTGTGTGAGGCCGTCTATAAATTATCTGGTCTTAAAGTCTCTTGATCTTTTGGCATTTTATATCTGCACTTCGTTTGTATCTACAGTTTTATTCGTTTATATATACTGCAATTTGAATACCGTAACGGTTTTGAAAGAAAACATATAATATAATTAAGCAATAATAAAAATAATTAAGGTAAATACTATTAAGTAAAATACATATTTTTAGTATGAAATATATTGGTTTTGATTGACAATATCATGATATTGCAATGTATGATAATTGCAATATATGATAATTTTGTGTGTGTGTGTGTGTGTGTGTGTGTGTGTGTGTGTGTGTGTGTGTGTGTGTGTGTGTGTGTGTGTATTTCAATAACATAAACTTAAGACCGAAACACTAAAAACCGACTGAAAATGTCCAACTTGCGTTAACGATATCTCAATCACCATTGATCACTTAAATAAGCTCTCATTTTTTTCGATAGAACATCTACTTTTTTCTGTAATAACGACAAAAACATTTTGATATCTATTCGATAGAAAATTTAATTTCCAACAAAAAAGTTCTTTTGAAGTTTTTTTCGTATTTCGCGTAGTTTTCGATAGATATATATTAAAAATAATGAAAAATAACATTTTTTGTTAATATCTCAAAAATCCACCGCTTAATTTAACATTAGAACTACCGACAAAATTAAGTCAAAATAACTAGTCCGGTACATACAGGTATAGTGCATATATAATTGTGAAAAATAGGGAGAAGAGGAGAAGACAAATTGATAATTTAATTCTTTAAATATTGTAATAAAAGTCATGGAAAATTTCTGAAATAGAGAGTCATAAATTTCAGTATATTTTTAAATGAAATTTTAAAACCAGTTATTTTGACTGGTTTGGTAGTTCTAGTGTTAGTAGCATTTTTTAACTTATTTATGTGTCGAATGATTATATGAATCAATAAAATTGCATTAAAAAATTAGTTCTTTTTACAAATACACAGGCAATAGCCTATAATGTTACTAACGTAATAGCTAGCACTTACGAGGATAGACTGCTCACAGCGGAAATCGATATCGATTCTTCCTGAATTGCATACGTAGTTTCGCCTAGGGCAATTAATGTACTTATCTAGCTTTCACGTACCCAGGAAAGAACCTTTTTAGAATGCTCTAAAAAAATTCTTTCATGAATCTTTTCTTAGAGATTTTTCAAAGCGAAAGTCTCACGTAGAAAATTGAAGCGATCTCCATAAATAAAACTTTTTTTCTCTCGATATTCTATTAGCTGTTTCTGCAACATTTTGATTGAACGGATTTACAATGATTAATGGGAAACAGAAGATTTATGTATTTAAATTGGAGGCGAAAATGAATTTATTCCAGGGAAAGGAATAGACACAGTTCTTTATAATTTAGATATTATTTATTCTATTTAAAATGTAGAAAATTAATTTATAATATAAAAGAACATTATCCATTTTTGAGCCTCTTGCGGTTAGTAATGAATTACATTTTGATTGATAGAAGAATGATAGACTGAAAATTTGATATTCATTATTGAAAAAAGATCGTTAAAATCAATAAATCCTAGCCTAAGAAGACAACCAATAAATATATTCAAATACTGATTATGTCGAGTATAATCTGATATTTTTGTCATCTTCGATCTCATAACTATTTTTATGTTTGTGAGACTACCGTCTCCACATTTTCACCATTGACGAATTTGCTATACGACTCGCATAAACAGTAAAAATACAACCGTGGCCGTAACACAATGGTTAGTGCGATAGTTTACACTCCGGAGGATCCAGGTTCGATTTCGCCTCATCGTCACAATATTTTTCTCTCTCAACGGCATAACAAGTCTTCGACCTTCACCGACCAAAACACACACTCCTGACCAAAGCACCAGAGGCTTAACAGCCACAGTGAACCAATCCCGAAGAATTTACCGAAAGACAATAAAAATCTTATACAAATATTCACAATTGCTCAATTAATATAGAAATTAATATAGAAATAATTATGAAGAAATCAAAGATGTGTGTGAACAAAAATATCAATTAGTATTCGATCTTTAATGCACCGATATTGATTCGAATCGTTCTTAACTGTGTATTACTTGTTACCATCGTCTCTACAAGAAAGTATCCTGACTGGTGAAAAATGAAATAAAAAAAATGTCATTTAGTATATTTTTTAAATATACTATGTTTTAAAAAGATCTCTGAATAGTATTTATTGTTAGAGGATTGTGTTCTATAGAACATTTTGATCCTCTGACAATAATTTTATATTGTAGCTAAGTTTTATTATTAGCTGTAAAGGACTTAGAACTCATATAAAAATGAGCAAGGTTCTTTATTAAAAATATAGGAGTTTTCTGAAAACGAAAAGTTTGAATTTTGCCAATTTCGTGACTTCTAAGAAAGCAATCTGTTATTTTTAAACATAATTTTCCTTAAGATTTACAGATTAAACATAAAATAGGTTATTAGAAAAATGTTATTACAAAATGACAATATAAACGTAAAAACTTATTTTCACGTTGAAAAATTAATGTTATTTATGTTATTACTACTTTAGAAATCACAAAATCGTGACAAAACTCGAAATTTTCGAGCATGTCTTTAATCACAAAAAATTTGTATATTTTTAATAAATTTTTTATTATAAATTAATTTTTTATATTTTTAATGTAATAGTAAATCAAATAATTAAATAAGTAAAATTGTCTGTACGAACCTCCGCAGATATTGGTGCGTAGAAATATATTTCAAATTGATTACAAGATTATATTGGTTACAATAGTAAATAATACTTAAATGAAGAACTGTATCCTTTCTCTGAAATATATTCGCAAATTTCTTGCCTCCAATTAAACCATACAGATTTCCTATCTTCTCTTAATGCAGCAGTGACAAATTGATGTACATCTTTATTTTCCATATCAGGTCGATGGACATGCGGCGGAAACGGGACCAGAACTCGACGAAGAGATGGAGAAGGTTTTTGCAATGGACGCCGGGGAAAAGTTCGATGTAGCCCGACTTGGATCGCCCTCGGAATCGATTGGATCTGATCGAGATCGTGATCGCGGGCCCCCACGATATGGCAGCGATCGCGATTTCAATCGTAAGTATTATTCTTCTTCGATGTTTTTTAATTTAATTTTGAGTTTTTTCGAGTAATAGAAATAATAAAGATAATGTTCTTCAGAATACCGTAAAAGAAGCTATCCGCATCCACATATGCCCCTGAAGAGCTTGCATTCCAGATCTATGCGACGACATCTTTCACCGTAAGTTACTCAATAAGCAAATATCTATCGGCAAAAGCTTTCTTTGTCGATTCGAAATCATCATTCGAGAAAACAATATCTCTTCCATCAAATGCGATCAATTTTATGCACGCGAGAAAGCACATGATTGATTTAATATTCTTGACGAACCTTGAAACTAATAAGCGTTTAGCTTCTAATAGCGCTAAGAGACAACTTTGCGAAATTCCTCGCGTTTCAAGCGAAATTCAATTGAATGCATGTGAAAACGTTTTCACTACAAAACTGAAAAGATAGACTTTGTGTTTTTTTGATATTTTTAGTGAAGGATCGGCAGCGGAAGTGTCCACCGAAGAAGATCATGTCCAAGCGAAGAATAATGAGCACCAGGATGTCGATAGGATGAATCGTAACGGATTACGATCAATTGTCACAGCAGAGGCTGAGACCGAAGTCGATGAAGAGATGGTAGAGGAAACAGAAAATGTAGGTAGCAGCGAAAGCGAAGCGCCGATCTCAGAAAGGGCGGCTTCCGGTTTCAGCGATAGTCCAACTATCGGCAGTCCAAGGGTACAATTTGAGAAGATCAAAGAAGAAGATGCATTGAACACGCAAACACCGGAAGTGCTAACGGGTACCACTCCGAGTGGCCATGAAGAAGATCGGAATCGTCGACGGCATCAAAAGCACGAACATAAGTAAGTTGATTCGACATGACGGTTTGTAAAGAGCGCAGGAGATAAGAGGGAAGAAGACATCACGCGATCTAATTAACACATTTAGCGTCAAACAAGACAGTACTTTTCTGATTAGTAACAACATCTTGATGAGAATACGGGTCAAAATAATTCTAATTTGAATATCGTGTCAGTATATATTACGTACAGAGATTCTCGAATAACTAACTTTCGATATTTTAAGGACGAAAGTTCAAATCCGATCACATTTCGTGTCACAATTTCTGCGAACTCATATTTGCGTTGTATGACCGCGCAATTATGAACATGAAACGACCGATCTTTATTTCGTACCATCCCGAGCGATGAGCTAGATTCGCAGCGTGACAATTCCGGTACGGAGCGGTACCAAGTCGAATAGTTGTTTCGAGATTTATAGGGCAAGGTATACTGAAAAATATATGTGTACATCAGCGACTTAATTAAGCGCGTATTGGTTTTATTTAGATCACTCAGATTCTTTAATTCTCTTCAGATAAAAATTTTTTGAATAAAAATCTTATAAATTATTTTTAAGTATGACACGAGATTGAAGTATTACAATAATAAGATTAGAATCAATCAGAATCTGAAGTGTATATGACGTTTATCATGTATGATTATTTTCACAAGATTGACAAATTTCAACCTACAATACATTTGATATCCCTATGACTGATTGACCTTCCTTTTCTTATGTCATGATTAAATTATGAAGGAGTCTCTTTATTTTCTCTATAAAAATTTAATGTTAATTAAATGTCTTTTTTTTACAAAAAAACTTAATTAATCGCTTTATTATCGATTCTTTCAGACGTCACCATTACAAATCCCGCAAATACTCTCTGCAGGAAGATCCGCAATGGCGGAAACGATCGGGAGCCGGTCTTCCAGACAGTTCGAGCCTGTTGGCCCGACGTGTCAGCGTCCAGCCAGAAGAAGCAAGCACTTTGCAGGAACTTGATATTGATGATTTGGAGTCACATCGTAGTGATGATCCACGTGGCATGCGCCGGCACAAAGCCGCTCACTCAACAGTACAAATCGGTCGACGGAAGGAGGGTGGAATTCCCCATGACACCTTCAAAAAAATGTACGATCACTCGCCACACGAGGTGTTCGTCCAATTAGACGAATTATATGGCTTGGGCGAGGAGCGTGAATGGCGGGAGACTGCTAGATGGATCAAATATGAGGAGGACGTTGAAGAAGGTGCTGACAGATGGGGCAGGCCTCACGTGGCTTCGCTTAGTTTCCATTCATTGCTGAATCTTCGCCGTTGCCTAGAAACCGGTGTAGTCCTCTTTGATCTGGAGGAAAAGGATTTGCCTGGGTTGGCTTACAGGATAGTTGAGCAGATGGTCATCGAAGAACTTATCCTAGCTCAGGATAGACCAGTCGTGATGAGAGCGCTTCTGCTCAGGCACAGGCACGTGCACGAGCATGAACGTGGTTTCCGTTTCGGAGGCAAGAGAAGTTATTCCAGTTATACCAGCCTTCAGGTAATCCATCCGTAATGATGATACCTTTTGTGTAACATGCATCATGTGCTCGAAAACGGCTGACTGTTGATTAAGATTCGCAGAATTTGTTTTGAAATTACTTGTATCGAAAAAAAAATAAGCATCGATAAATGGTGAAGAATCGTAATAATCGATTGTTCAACAAGTAACAATCGTTTACGAGCTTCAAGATTTGCTATATAAGTTAGATTCGACGAATTTCATCTCAATTTTAGCTCCACAAACTGATGCAATCCTAAGTTTGTGACGCAATTTGCATATTCGAATCTCGTGATCGGGAAGTAATCACGACGTTTGTAATAAATGCTGATATATTT
The DNA here is from genome assembly GCA_037157785.1 of Cephalotes varians. Classification (NCBI taxonomy): domain Eukaryota; kingdom Metazoa; phylum Arthropoda; class Insecta; order Hymenoptera; family Formicidae; genus Cephalotes; species Cephalotes varians. The sequence goes on along the minus strand of JANQDE010000117.1, from coordinate 246,550 downwards.
TACTGATATGTTCGCGTTGAGATTTAAAAATAAATCAATTTTATATGAATGCTGCAGTTCATTGAAATGTTGAAGATCACCTGCGAGGGCAGCGAGTGTGATCAGTAGTGAGTAGTCGTAACGGGTGGTAGTAGGGAATAGGTTTAACTGACAGTGCTAATATTATTTCCACAGTCCATCTGGCTGGAGGAAGAAGATGCTGCGCGGGAAGCCGCTGAGAACCATATAACCCAACATGTAAATCTCTCGTTTCCCGAACCAAACCAAACGTTTTTCACTTCTATTATTCTTCACTCTGTTCGCTCGCACTTTTTATACGAATTTTTATACACTTTTTAAAGTAAATCCGGCATGAATTTATGGGGCAATTTCGTAAAATTTATATGACAATTTTGTAAAATTTCTTAAGGATTATATATATCGGGCTTAAAACATGAACAATTCATTGGATCAATACTTTTAATCTAATATTAATAGTTTGTATGTTTTATGTGCCTAATATTGTGACAACATTAATACAAAGTTAACATCATTAAATTATTGTTAATTCTAATCGATAGATATAGTAATATAGATTAGAATATTGATTAGAATAGTGTTAACAATATAGTTTAGTTTAAGGTTCATTTTAATTGTATAGTTTAATATTTGTATAATTTTTTAGTTTTAACGTTGAAACTAGTGAAAAGCTTATTTAAATGGAATCAATTTTTTACCTCATGTCCTTCAGTTACTTCCATAATACATAAATGCCGCAATTTTTATTCCGTAGCCTAAATAGAACAACCGCAGCGCATTTCCATAGCTTGCAGTTTTTCATTGTGTTGCATCTCTACGGGTGTCTTTTTAGCACGACTGGTTCTAAACCTATTTGGATTAAATTGATTTTAGAAATATTCGTTTAGTGCCATTTGTCGATCATTAATGACTACAAAACGCTTGTAATCATATATCGTGCTTCTATCCATTAGATTTTGTTCTTTATAGTTTGTTATTCCTTTTTACTTAATTTTTTTTAATTATCGCGAAGTAAATCACGAAGATATAATGTCTTTCGCATGAACGTGCGTCTGAATTGTTTTAATCTCAAAAGGATTAATTTCTCTCTATTTGTATCTTCGTGTATTATTTTGCAAGTGTGCATTCACGAGTACGCTATATAGTGGTTTTCTTTATTTTTCAATTACAATTATTTCTATCACAAGCGTATCTTTTATCACGATATATTCATTTCGATTAATATCTTCCATAATCGTGAAGTAGCACTTGAGTTAAAAATAAATTTTTTCGTTATATAGTTTTATTATATTTTTATTATATTTTGCTTAATTCTAATAATCACTTAAAAAATCAGTCATTGTCTTTTTGTAGGGAATTCATTATTATTATTATTATTATTGTTTTAAATTTTTTTTTTAATTAAACAATATCATGAAATTAGATAAACAGATGTCTCATTCTACAAATTAAAATAATTCTGTATGTTTTTTGTGAAAGGTAAATTATGTTTGCAAATAAGTTATTTTTATAGGAGAAAGTAATATTACGTTTCCCCATTTACATTTTGTATAATAACTTTGTTAATAACCCGAGAAAAAATTTTTTAATATAAAAATATACATAAATATATAATAAATACATATATATATATATATATATATATATATATACATATATAAATATGTATAAACATATATATATATATATACATATACATATATAATTGAATACAAAATATATCCACATATATTATGTATCCTTCTTTCTTGAATTAAAATTATAGATTTAATTATAAATTTAACTAAAATTACTGTTTAATAAAAAATAATAATAATAATAAGAAAGCATAAAAAATAATTAAAGGGATAATTGTTGCATTGTATATGTAATTATACATAAACAATTTTTTCTTATTTCTTCAAACTCGACTTTTTATAAAAGAAACAATGTAAAAATTATCCTTTTAATTATTTTTTTATGTTTTCTCATTATTGTTGTATCAAACAGTATTTTTACAAAAAAAAGAAAGACAGATAATCAAACTTAAAGGGACAGATTTTGAGCAGAGTTTGTTATAAATTTTAGATGCCAGAAAGGCAACAAATTTCACACAGAATCCGTAATATCTGACGATGTCGGCAACTGCTGCTAGAAATCTGATAGAACTTGTTGACATTCTATGCCAGCAGATTGGCAATAGAAATCAAACAGAATCTGCTGTTAGAATTTGACGGCGGACTGGTGACAGAAACCGAGATCTGCGTTGTCACTGAATACTTCCAAGATTGTCGCTAAGTAGTGTCCATTGGTATCCATATCTCGTATTTAAAATTTGTCGGAGTCTCTACTGAAATCTATCGAAACTGAGGCATGTCATAATTATTTCTACTATTCTTTATGCGTACTTATTAGTGCGAGATGTGATTGTGATTTTGCACCAAGGAAGCTAACAAGTATAGTAATTAGAAAATGATCGCTGATAACAGTACAGAAAAGAAAGGCTACGATATTTTTATAATTTTAAAATATTCTCAAAGTCTAATGTGCTTTAATATAAACTAATTTCTATTAATGTAAATTAATTTCTGTTAATAAAATAACTTAATATTATTTAATTTTTACTTATTATGTTTAAAATCACTATTTCAAAAATAAAATAGGAAAAGGTTATTTTTGAAGATTTTTCAGTAGCAATGACGTCACAATTTAAATATTTATAAAAGCAGCAGAGTCTGCTCGATTTCTGCCGCCAATTTACCGTTATCAAGTTTTGCTTGATTTTTGGTGCCAATCTGGTGTTTTATTATGTGATCAGATTTTGTCGACAGAATGGGACCGCAGTTGATATCAATCTGTTGACATTTTCTGACCAAATCTGCTGCTAGTCTGTCGACATTCTGCTAACATTTTGCTTACTGAGGATATATGAGCATATATGGACATATTTTATATATAATTATATATATTTACATATGTTTATATATATTTATATATATATTTATATGAAAAATTTTTTCCCGGGAAACAATATTTAAATTTAAAATTTAATAATTATATACGCCAAAGTGTTGTTTGATTCTAAATTCAAGGTTAAAAAATATTTACTTAAGATTATTTATAAAATGTGACACTGCACAATCGGTCGAAAAAGAATAAAACTAGAAATATAGTCCCTCCACAAAAATAGATTTTGAAAAAATTAGATTTATAAAAAAAAAAACAGCATTTGGTTACAAAATTATATATTTACAAAAAAATATTACAGAATGTATACAAATGTATACATAGATATACATACTTTTTCCGTATATGGGCTAGTATCAATATTAAAAATCTATAGTATATAGTATGTGACACAAACTATTAGCGCCATTGTGTATAACAGCGGGTTACCCGGGAAAAAATGTTTCATATATAATTATATAAAATTATATACAATTGTATATGATTATATATAATTATTGACATATTTTATATACAATTCTATATAATTACATATAAAATATGTCCATATATATATAATTTTTTCCCGGGTAAACAAATGATTCCATAAATAATCATTAGAATTCGCCATCTAATAACGGAGATATTAATCCATTAAGTCCTGAATGAACGTTTTTTCATTGCATTTTTCAACAGTAGTATTTTCTAAAAAAAGGGATTGTAAAAAATTTTTAAGTAGGCATTTCTGACGTGAAATTAACTGAACTTTCAGAATCTAATATCAAATTTCCCGGAAAATGCACCTGTAACNTTTATCTCGTGTTTTCACATTGAAATCATTTTAGAATTCCTGTTTGAACTAAAGAAATCGCGTCCTCGAATCTTAAACTTTAAATTGTGTATACATTTTCAAAATTTAATGCGGAAGCAACCAAAATGGCGGTTTAAACGCGGAAAAATCGTCAAAAACTTCAGAAATTTTTTATTTGATAATGATGAACTTTTGAAAAAAATTTTACCGAGCAAAAAGTTTTTAAAATTGATCAAAGAATACGCTGTAATTTTTTCAGAATTTTTTGGGACGTTTTTTACATTTTTCAAATTTGGCGATTTTGAAAAATTAAAAAAGTCTTCTAAAAATTCTAAAAAAATTACAGCGTATTCTTTGATCAATTCTAAAAACTTTGTTCAGCAAAATTTTTTCCAAAAGTCCATTATCTTCAAATAAAAAATTCCTGAAGTTTTTGACGATTATTCCGCGGTTTTCTTTTATAGTCATCATTTTTGAGTAATTGATAATCAAATTCACATTGGAAATAACAGAATTTTTGTATATTATTTTGTATATACAGCTTTCTTTTCAACGTATAATAATTTTCATTTCTTTTCGTACACTTCTGTTCCCTGAACACAATTGATTTGATGATCAATGACTAGATACCAAAAAAATCCAAAAAATTATATTTATAATATCATATATAAAATAGATATTTTTATGACTTGCTATTGGATTGCATTTTCTTATATATCGCGAACCTCCACACGACAATAGTTTGACAGAGTAATTTCTGCATCAAAAAAATATTATTCCAAGATTCTATCATCCATTGTGAGCGAAAACATTGGTTTCGTAAAATAAAAAGATAGCACTCTCGCCTAGCGCAATTGATAATATTATTTATTGAAAGTAGTAGAAAAAATGTACATGTAATACAAAATCGCCAAATTTGAAAAATGTAAAAACGTCCCAAAAAATTTTAAAAAAATTACAGCGTATTCTTTGATCAATTTTAAAAACTTTTTGCTCAGTAAAATTTTTTTCAAAAGTTTATCATTTTCAAATAAAAAATTTCTGAAGTTTTTGACGATTTTTCCGCGTTTGAACCGCCATTTTGGTTGCTTCCGCATTAAATTTTGAAATGCTCACATACACAATTTAGAGTTTAAGATTCGAGGACGCGATTTCTTTAGTTTAAACAGGAATTCTAAAATGATTTCAATGTGAAAACACGAGATAAAGAAAAAAAAGTTAAAAAATGCGCGTTTTTTTGGAAAAAACCATATATAGTTTGTTACAGGTGCATTTTGCGGGAAATTTGATATTAGATTCTGAAAGTTCAGTTAATTTCACATCAGAAATGCCTACTTTAAAATTTTTTGCAACCCTTTTTTTTAGAAAATACTACCGTTGAAAAATGCAATGAAAAAACGTCCATTCAGGACTTAATGGGTTAAGAGAGGCCATTACAAGAGTCATATATTTGCATACAAGAGCCATACATTTGTATACATTCTGTAATATTTTTTTGTAAATATATAATTTTATAACCAAATACTGTGTGTTTTTTTTTAACAAATCTAATTTTTTCAAAATCTATTTTTGTGAGGAAACCATGTTACTATTTTTGTTCTTCTTCAACTCATTATGCGGTGCCACATTTTATAAATAAGCTTAAGTAATAAATATTTCTTAATCTTGAATCTAGAGTATCACCTTCTTTTCCACTGTTTGTATAATTTTTGTATCAATTAATAAACTTGGTTTATTTTTTGCTTAATTTCAATCGCTCATGACATAAGTTGTTTCTGGTTTCAAGATATTGAGAAAAAATCGGTTACATTTTTTTATCGAAGATCCTTGTAGTTCTTCTTTGGCGGAATTGAAAAATTCTTAGATTGTTCTAAAAATTTCGAAATATCTGACAGAATCTGCATGATGCGAAGCCGAAGATCGTATCATCGAACCTGGCGCTCGATAGCAATCATATGGTAGTCGATATCAAGGAGGAGCTAACATATATGAGCAGTAATGAGGACTTGAAGAAGAGTCACAACGACTACATCCTCAAGAGAATTCCAGCCGGTGCTGAAGCGATAGTCGTACTTGTCGGCGCCGTCGACTTTCTGGATCAGCCAACGATAGCTTTCGTACGATTAGCCGAAGGTGTGTTTATGCCGTCCCTCACAGAAGTTACAATACCGGTCAGATTCATGTTTACTCTATTGGGACCGAGAAATGCGGATCTGGACTATCACGAGATCGGTCGGTCTATCTCCACTCTGATGGCGAACACGTCGTTCCACAAAGTCGCTTATAAGGCCAACGAGAGACGAGAGTTACTCTCGGCTATTAACGAGTTCCTAGACGATTCGATTGTACTGCCGCCCGGCGACTGGGAAAGACAGGCTTTGCTACCATTCGATGAGCTTAAGGCAAAGAGCGAGGCTATTAGGAAACGGAAAGCAAAGGCGCTTGAGGAGAAAAGCAAACCGGAACAAAGTGAAGCGGCCGTGAAAAAGGGTAATTTCTTCAAATATTTATTTTAAAACTCGATAAATTTCAATATTAAATATTTGTTTATCAATTCTTGAAACGTATCGATGTCATTCTTTCATTTTTAATTAATTATTATTGCTTATAATGTAATGTTTATGTAACAGCTCTTCTAGCCGGCGAAGAAGAAAAGAAACCACCGGAAGATGATGACGACCCGTTGCGACGTACCAAACGACCATTCGGTGGCCTCATTAACGACATTAAACGTCGTTATTCCTTCTATTTATCCGATTTTACGGATGGTCTGAGCTCATCTTGCCTCGCGGCAGCCATCTTTATGTATTTCGCCGCGCTATGCGCCGCTATCACCTTTGGCGGCCTATTGAGTGACAAGACGCAGAACGTAATAGGCATCTCCGAGACTCTGATCTCCGGTTCATGGACGGGTGTAGTGATGGCATTGTTTGCCACTCAACCGTTGGTGATTATCGGCACGACTGGTCCGCTGTTACTCTTCGATGAGAGCTTATACAACTTCTGCTTAGCAAACGAACTTGAGTTTCTTACAGTACGAGTATATATTGGCGCCTGGATGGGCATCATCGCTCTTGCAATTGCCTGCGTCGAGGGTTCGGTTCTCGTGCGACTCTTCACGCGCTTCACCGAGGAAATCTTCACTGGATTGATTTCTCTCCTTTACATCGTTGAAACATTCATCAAGCTTTATAACTATTTTGTGCGCAATCCTCTTCTTCATGAGTACAACTTTGGGCCAGATATCAATGACACAACTTATCCACTCTACGTTACCGAAATGAAAGTCACCAAATCGCCGTGGAATGGAACTGAGGAAATCTTACGCTTAGAGAATATTCGCGAACTGATACCAAGCCATAATATAGCCAAGCTGCCGATCAATCAACCTAATACAGCTTTGATGTGTACTATCCTTTGTCTAGGCACTTTCTTGGGCGCTTATTACTTGAGAATCTTTCGCAACAGTCATTATTTAGGCCGAAGTGCTCGAAGAGCCTTTGGAGATTTTGGCGTGCCTATTAGTATTATTGTCTTTGTTCTGATCGACTATTTACTTATGGTAAAAACAGAGAAGTTATTAGTCCCCGAAGGACTTTCCCCAACTATACCCGGTAGAAATTGGTTCGTGTCTCCCGCTGGTTTTGAAAAACCTATACCGCTTTGGATGGCTTTAGCTTGCGTGGTGCCAGCTTTGCTGGTTTATATTCTGGTGTTTATGGAGACTCAAATATCAGAGTAAGTAAATTTAATTAAATCGCTTGCTTAATTATCAAAGACGTTTGCGTTTCTGACTAATTATCTCGTTCGTTTTGCAGATTAATTATCGATAAAAAAGAGCGTAAATTGCGAAAGGGTAATGGCTATCACATGGATATCGTGGTGGTTTGCCTTATGAACGTAGGATGTGGCTTGATGGGTGCACCCTGGTGTTCCGCCGCGTCGGTACGCTCTCTCACTCACGTATCCGCTGTGACCGTGATGTCACGCACCCATGCACCTGGTGACAAACCGCACATCGTTGAAGTGAAAGAGCAACGGGTGAGCGCCCTCCTTGTCGCGATACTTATAGGCGTGAGTGTACTGATGGCACCATTATTGCGGCGGGTACCGATGTCTGTTCTTCTTGGTGTGTTTCTCTATATGGGCATCTCATCGACGAATGGTGTGCAGCTGTTTGACCGTGTCAAGCTCTTTTTTATGCCGGTCAAGCATCACGGAACGGCAAACTATGTGCGCCGTGTGCAAACCTACAAGATGCACATCTTCACTTTCATACAAATCTTGTGCCTAGCTGTATTGTGGATTGTCAAGAGCACTAGAGCCGCCCTGGCCCTACCCTTCTTCCTTATCCTAATGATACCATTGCGTGCTCAGATGAGCCATTTCTTCACTACCGCGGAACTACGCGCTCTCGACGGTAAAGGATCCGAGCACGAAGTCGAGGACGAGTTGGATTTTTACGAGGAGGCTCCTCTACCTGGTTAGATTGTGCCTTAATCGACTATTTGATATCACGGCTTATTTCTGTCTCTCTCTCTTTCTCTCTCTCTCTCCTCTCTCTCTCTCTCTCTCTCTTTCTTTAAATTCGTGTATTCTTTTGAAATTATCTACTTATATACTTATCTCACTTCAGCGTTTTTCAAATCTTTATCTAGCGCCAATTTTGCAAGTACAGAATTCTATTTTGATCAAATTAGAATATATGCATATACAGGATGAGACACCTAACTCAATCATCTTCAGTTACTCGTAAATTGTTTGTTATATGAAAAAATGATTCAAACAAAAGTTATATGATATCAAGAGGGACGTACAGTATAATTATTACAATTAATTTTTGTTATTTTATTGAGATATGATTTGCTTTTTTATTGAAATATGAAAGTCAACTTGAGTTTTTTTTTTTAATGGAATATATAACATTTGACCTGCAATTCGAAAGAATATTGAACACTGAGTAAAAAACTATTAAGATATATGGATTTAAAAATCAGTAATTACTGAGGTATTCTTTAAATGATTTTTAATGTAAGCAATGCAAAATGTTATTATAATCAATACAAATGCGTAGTTGATCAAGTGATATACGTTCAAGTATATCTGGAGTTATAGCATTACATATTCTAACAATTCTCTAATGGTTTGTCATATCTTCACGTGTCATTGGTAGCCCGCGATAAACTTGGTTTTTTAGATGCCTCTAAAGAAAGTAATTAAGCGGCATCAAGTCCGGAAAACGAGCCGGCCATGAAATTTATCCTCCACGTTCAATCCATCGATTAAGAAATTGCTTTTGTAATACTTGCCGTGCTTGTTGTGCATAATGTGCAAGACAATCATCCTATTAGTATAAGTTAAACGGGTTTGGTAAAGTAGATTTTCTAATAAAAGTGGTAGCGTTTCAGAGAGACAGATAGAAGTGTGTTAATGATCCGTCAGTAAAATATGGTTATGTCCGATATGTTATTGCCAATTATGTCACACCAAACATTTAAGCTTCACTGTCGTTGATGATCAATCTGATGAAGCCAGCACGGATTTTTTGATGACCAATAATGCATATTTTTCAAACTATTGACGGACCAAAGTGATCTTCGTATCTCGATAAAAAAGCAAAATAACAAAAAACTAATTATTATACTGTATTGAAAGTGATTAGGCCCTGTATATAATGTCCATTGATAAGGTCCATTAATGGGAGCTGATAAATGATGTCATAATTCAAATAAAAATATAAGACACACACACACACACACACACACACACACACACACACACACAGAGAGTGTTCCATTTGAACTTTCGGACGCAATTATCTTCCAAACTATTCGTTCCAAAATGTTTCAAACGAAACTTCCTTTGTTTCGAGGGAGACATTTTTTGATCGTCATAGATTTTCTCTAGGTGGATTAAGATGCCTCCAAGATTTCAAGGTGATCTTTTTTTAAATAGAACTATATGTTTTCGTTTAGCTAGGCGTATAGCTCATTTCATGACGAATTTACGTATAATATGTTGACCTTTCAAGGTCATTCAAGATCATTTGCGACTGTATAAATTTTCCTTTTGTTGATCGCTCAGAAATCATTCTCTTTATCCTTCATCTCCTTTATTTGAAAGGATGACTTTGGACATCAATACATTGATTTATTTTATTCCTAAATGATAATTCCACGTTTTTGAAAGTTGCTTTACTAATTTGTTGGCTGGCATTTCTAATCCGATCCTTCATATTTTCAAGAATGGTGAGTTCACTCCGGTAAACTTTATCTTTTATAAAATCTCGCAACAAAAAGTCTAGGGGTGTTAAATCTGGGGACCTTGGTGGGAAGGGAATCCTACTTTTTTTTCTTATCCAACAATTACAAAACACGTTCATGTTTTTTAAATTTGATGGTCATTATGGGCGGGAGCACTATCATATGCTGAAACCACATCCGTATTCTGGTGGCAACGTCTTCTAAAAGGACTTGCAGTTCATTGATCAGAAAATTATTGTAGCGTGCTCCTGTTAGTACCATCAAAAAAGGAACCCATTATGTATAGCCATCTATTATGCCAAACATTTAATCAGCATTTTAATTCATATGAAGGGATAAAAACAAAGTGATTCTTATTTTTTTCAATTAAAAAAAAAATGCAGACCATTAATTCATTTTAATCTATCACGCGGGATTAAAATAAAATAATTTCTACTTTTTAAATCTGAAAAAAGTTATTCGGGTGATACAATTCATTTTAATCCATGACTTAGGATTGAAATGATGTAAATGCTATTTTTTTCAATCCATATTTTGTTCGAATGAATTAAAATGGATTTAAATTTTCAATTCATTTCAATCTACTTTCATTTGCTGGGTTAATCGCTGAATCTTGTGAGAGCTGCTTACGCTTGTGTCGATGCAAATTGTTCTCACCGAGCACAATTTCGAATCACCACATCACTCGGGTACCGCGATCTACAAATCTCTTGCAATACCGTGTGATTTCCATGTAATTATGTCAATACTCTCTCGAAACCAAAATATAGATTATTAATTTCGTTAACGTATAATAAATCTTTATTTAATTGCTATCGAAACAAGGAATGTAATACTAGTCACAATATTGATACTTTTGAAGCGACTATGACATGTTAGCAACAGTCTTCTGTTTGTAAACATAAGCGAAAACAATAAATCATATCGTTAATGTGGGTTTGCGTCATGTTTACGATCGAATCGGCGAATAACTAGGTAAGAAAAGTCTTCTGAGCGATCAGCGAAAAGAAAACTTAAACGGCAAATGTCCTTGAATGATTTTAAAAGGTCAACATATCAGTGAATTTGTCATTAAATGGGCTATACATCTAACTAAATGGAAAAATATAGGTCAATATAAGTTTGTGTGTGTGTTTGTGTGCGTGTGCGTGTTTGTGTGTGTTTGTGTGCGTGCGTGCGTGCGTGTGTGTGTGTGTGTGTGTGTGTGTGTGTGTGTGTGTGTGTGTGCGCGCGTGCGTGTGTGCGTGCGTGCATGCGTGCGTCTGTGTGTGTGTGTGTGTGTGTCTTTTAAATTTAAAAATAGAGATTATTTTGAAATCTTGGAGACACATCTAAAGAAGATTTGAAACATCAAAAACTATTCCCCTCGAAACAAAGTAAATTCTTACAAAGGAACTGGAAAATGTTTCAAATTAAACCTACAAAATAAGTGTAACTTGAAATATTTTTATATTTTTAATAACGAATTCCATTTCATGGAAAAAAGTTTGGGAGATAATTGCGTCCGAAAGTTTAAACTTCAGGATGAGACATCCTCTGTGTGTGTGTGTGTGCGCGCGCGCGCGCGCGCGCGTGCGTGCGTGCGTGCGTGCGTGTGCATGCGTGCGTGCGTGCGTGTGTGTATGTGTGTGCGCGCGCGCGCGCGCGCAGAGCCTGCCAATAATTTCGGAATAGCTAATTATCTAAAAAAATATTGATTTGTTAAAAAAAATGTTTTAAACAAAAATAGTAAACTTTTTAAAAAAGTGTAATGTTGAGATTTATTTGATCTTGGCAAGACATTGAGAAGTGTTGTCAACATCAATATAAAAATCTTAAATGGAAACTTCCATTTTTGCATATCCTTGTAATTTCCAAAACACTGGTTACAAACTTTTTTTCGATGAGAATTTTCAGAGTTATGAGTCTGCAAAGCTTCAATACCACAAGTTTTAGCATTATCCAAGGTGTAGCATAAGGCCATTTTTTTATCGATGATATACAATTACATAATATTTCCCATTCCGGAACTTTTGGCGTGCTCTGTATATATAATGTGTGCGTGTGTGTACATTATTATATATATATATTTTATATATAATATAGAAAGAACTATCAACAATCATTAGATCTTGTTTGCACAATTTTTTATATTTTTTTGGTGTTTTGCAGAATTTTCATTCCATAATAATTCACGAATCTTAAGATGCACGAATATTTATTGATAATTAAATTAATAATGCATCTGCCTATACATTTCAGAAGTTTTTTATCGTAAAAATATGTAAATAGCATGACTATACATTGCCCGTCAATGATTCGAAGAGTCTTGCAGAAATCCTAACCTAACCTAATTAACCTGTGTTTGATAAAATCGATAATGATAAAAGGCGCATAGGAAGGGACACATTGGCAGTAATATAGAATAATAAAAAAAATAATAAATAACAGATTTTTTATTTGTTTCATTTTTTTTTCTTCTTTCTCTAATTTAGAAATGCATGAATTATATCTTTATATATTTTATTATATATATTATATATTATATATTACAGATTTATACCGATCTTTATATTTATCTGTATAAATATATATTATGTAATGCATATTTTGAATTATATATTTGTCCAGACAGATAAATGACAATAAACAGAAAGAAACATGCATAAGAAAACGGGAAAAGTTACGGAAATATTTATTAAAATTAAAAACAGATTATTCTTATACTTTTTCACGGGTATTCTCTTTGAAAGTTGCTAAGAAGTTTACGGGATACTGTATCAAGTCGCTTCTCGCCCTGATAAATGTTCACAAAATGTTAATATTAACAATAGATCAAGACACAGAGACAATTTCTTAGTACTTTTAAAGAGAATATTCATGGAAGCCTCAAAAGCAAGAATAATCTGTTTTTAATTTTAATAAATAATTAATTTTAATAAATAATCTGTTTATTTAACTTTTTCCATCTTCTCATACATGTTTCTTTCCGTCTATTGTCACTTATATCTGTTTGGACAAATATATAATTCAAAACACAACATGTTTCAAAATATATATATTTATACAAATAAATATAAAGATCGGTATCTATAACATGATATAATTCTTGCATTTTTAAATTAGAGAAAAAAAAGAAAGATAAAACAAATAAAAAATTAGTTATTATAAAAAAGATTAAAGATTAAGCTCGCGTATAAAAACAAAATATCGCGAATAACAGGACCAACTAACGAGCGAACAGATGTTATCAATAAAATTAATATATATATTTTAAATCATAAAGTAGACGTTTTGATCACACAGGGTCTTCTTCAGTACAAAAACGTAACAAAAAAGAAGTAAATAAGTTAAAATTCGCCATACATATAATCTAACGTGTAACAAAATTCAAAGTCGATGGTCTCGCAAGGTCGATCGGTCGTGGCCGTTACTAACATGTTCAAATAAATAATAAAACGAAGTCAGTTGATAAAAAATTATTGCATATTATGAGGTAATTAAACGATGAGGTAATTCATCAGTGATAAGTGAGAAGCGTTGCGTCCAAAGTAACCAAAGGAGTTCAAAATAAAATGATAACATGTTGTCAAGCGACGGTAATAAACAGTGGCCAAAACAATTGTAATATTGACTGAATACAAAATTAAGATCGAATATGTCGCCGGTTAAAGAAAGGAAAAGTTTTGATGTTACAGTGTCAACGTCGTGTACAAAGTCATTATTTTTCTTATTATTTTATATTACTATTAATGTGTCTTTTCCATTATGAACTTTTTATCATTATCGACCTTATCAATCTTGCAAATCAATCAGAACGATAAGTCACTTCTGTAAGACCTTTTGAATCATTGACGGGTAGTGTACATTTCGAAATGATCACTCACGTATGCGTAATGATGTGATTTGTGTCCTTGAAATTAAGTGGAAAACCGGTGCCTCTGAGTGCCTGATGTTTGACGATGTAATGAAGAAGTTTATGTAATGGCACGATAGTGCCAAATCGAAATGTTATGGAACTTGGCTAGTGATGATTTCCGAGAAATGATGTTTTCACAAATCATTCCTTCTTTCTTTTCCTTGGATACATACATGAATATATACATATCCCTCCCCCCACACACACACAAGAACATATAGTTACCCTAATTTTTACATTTTTCAAAAACGTATACATGATACAATTTGCAAATCTTTGTAATTTTTAGATCCTACGCAATATCTAATTTTCAAAGTTTCACTTCTTCCTCTTCTTATTCACAATTGTGCTTCTACATATCTTTAAATCTATAGGTGCTTATGTACGCAGACCATATATTGAATCGCGGGTGTACGAATATCTTCACATCTTCAGATAATCTTTTTAGTTTTAGAGAGTTTCCATCGATCATTAATTCTACAAATCATATTTGACAAATTCATATTAATTTTGAACTTTAAAACCTTAATAATCTTTGTTAAATTTTACCATAGCTAAATAATAAATTCATCGATTTCTATTTGCATATATATATATATATATATATATATATATATATATATATCTTTACATTCACAAATACAAATTTGAATTTTTACATTTTATTATGTAAAGGATACTTTCATATAACATTTGTGTCTTCCTTTGCACTTATTTGCGATTGTACTTAAAAATGGGATAGTTCTTACATATTTTTGTATCTACATAAACAAACTTACAGATTTTCATAAATTCTTGGACTCCGTGGACGGATCTTTCGTTTTAATGAGTTTTACAGATTTTTTAATAAGTATACTTGAGTTCCGCAAGTCGACAAAATTGGAACGGCGATGTTTTATTTATTGATCTGATCTGTATGTCCTGCAAATTCTACTGGATACATTAGTGTATTTACTCATAAAATCTTATAATTTTAATTCATTTTTAATCTAAACAATATAAAGTTCAAAATCAAATCATAAAACATCTTAAAGACGGTTTTGGCAAAGATGTATTTAAGTCATCTTATAATCCGATTTTGAACTTTGTATTGTCTAGAACGGTTTGAAACCTAAAAAGATTTGCACGCGCGTTTCAAAATTAAGCGATGACGGTAATTACAGTACGAAATTACAATAAAGAAAAAGGCTGGTGAAAGAAAAAGGGAGAATTATATTTAACTAAATAAAATATTTTCGAACAAATAGAGAATATATAGAGAAGATATATTGTATTTTTATTCGTATTAGAATATTTTACTAAACTTCCGTAAGGTTATTTCCGCTTATTCAACTCGTCGATTATTAATTAATAATCGACAATAAAGAGAAATCTAAATAGAGTGGAAGCGATATAGGTACTTAATCATTGTGATAGTAAGCAGAATCGCTCGAAAACAAGATGGTACAACTAAGCACACTTAATATTAGCAACAAATTTATATAATGTAAATTCTCTAGATGTTTCATCGATCCATAGAGCATTTATCGATGCATACATGCGCGTACATATACATCTATATGCGTTCCTATATCATTGATATTATATCATAACAAAAGATCGAAGCGAATTGTTGCGAAGCGATAGTATGATTGTATATGATTGTATATAATCTAGTTAACATACAGTATTAAAATAGTATAATAATAATTAGCAATAGACTGTCAGTAAATAATTT
This sequence comes from Cephalotes varians, assembly GCA_037157785.1. Lineage (NCBI taxonomy): Eukaryota > Metazoa > Arthropoda > Insecta > Hymenoptera > Formicidae > Cephalotes > Cephalotes varians. Next base: position 230,918 of record JANQDE010000117.1, on the reverse strand, counting down.
ACGCCTTAAACTAGCGATCGAAGAAAATAAAACATATTTTAATTGTACTTTATTTAGTATTTATTCTAGTACCAACTTTTTGTTATCTCGAGATATATATACATACATGTGTGTTGTGTGTGTATGTGCGTGCGTGCGTGCATGTGTAAGATGTTTAAATATTCAATATTTATATAATAGATAATACAAATTATACTAAGAAAGCTTTAGTAAACATAAGTTGAAATCGTTTCTGAGATTTCTGACGTTTTTGTATATTAACATGATTACTTACTGGCTTCTACGTGTCGCATGCGAGAGAATAAGATAATCTATCTAAACCTTTATCTCAATATATGCAGAAAATGTTCCGCATGTCTTCCTTTCATTTCCATACATGCTTCTTCTTACAAATCCGCAATCGTCAGTTGACAACTAATCTTCTGTTATGAAGTATGTATGGAAATTGAATGAAAATATTCAGAACGCGATTTGTAAACACTGAGGTAAAGATTGTATGTAACGCGTAGAAGCCAGTTAATCGTGATGCTAATTACAAAAATGTTTATATCTTAGAAACGGTTGAGCTTGCGATCTATGTTTACAGAGGTTTTACTTAGTATGTATTATCTACCATATTGAATGGTAGATATTGAATAGTTTTTTTGAACAAAGTCTATACAGAGTTCACACACACACACA
>JANQDE010000117.1:183497-203859 GCA_037157785.1 Cephalotes varians | reverse complement strand
AACAAACTCAACGGCATTTGAAAGAGCGAGACTTAAACTTTAAAATACTGTGTCTAGTTTTTTAAGGAAAAAAACATTGGCGATGCTACATAACCTCAAATATAGGCCAAAACGTCGATTTTTGCACATTTAGGTTAGGATATCTCAAAAACCTGACGTGATAGAGCAATTTTGYGGCCAGATTTGGATTCAACGTCAAAAAATCTACAAGAAATGATATGTCTCACTCAGGTGGAAAAAAAAAGTTATATTTTGTTGAACCGTGTTATTTTCTGCATATTTTGAGCAATAGAAAATGATTTTTGGAAATGTTTAAAGGTCTATAAAAAGAAACTTGAAGCTTGAATACTTGCAAGCTTGAACATATATCTTTCTCTCACAATTTGAATGATTATACTAAAAAAAAGTAGGATAAAAATGAATAAAAGAAGAGCAACTTTTAATGACTTTGATCTTGATTATGTTGTCAAGATCATGACTGATTTTGAGAAAGTTTTAATCATTGCTCGTTATTTGTTAAAAAGTTATTAACAAAATAAATTTTCATAATTAAAACGTAATTTTTCAATATAGAATGTACATTTAAGACATTAAGACTTCGTGGAAAGTGGAAATATGTTGGATGAAATATAGTCAACATATATGCAAAAAATTTTAATTAACATTTAAATAATTTAATACATTGAACTCATAATTTCAAAAAAGCGTTTATTCGTTCATTGTATATTTTTTTTAAACAAAAATTTTACAAGATAGTATATGCAGTGATAATCTCATATACCGTAACGAAATTCAAATATAAACACAAATTTCAAATATAAACACAAGATAATATTATTTTCACACGAAGTGAGAGCTATCTCACACTCCAGGTGCTTACAGCTTGAAACAAAGTCTATAATTACACTATTCATATAGATTTTCCATGCGAAGCAAGAGCCCATACCATCTTCTGCTTACAGGGCAAAACGAGGTCTATAATTGTACTGTTCTACATAGAAAATTTTATCGCATGGTTGAAATCCCATGTGAAACAATACAATTATGGACTTTGTTTCGCTTCGTAAGCACGAGATAATGTGAAATGATCCTCGCTTCGCGTGGAAAGTCGCAAACCTATGTAGAACAGTCGAAAAACCCATGTAGACATGTATCATACTCAACTTTTTAAGATAATAACTTTGTAACGAATAACAACTAAACCTTAAAATCTTCTTAAGATCATTCGGAGTCACGACCTTGACAATATATGTCAAGCTCAAGGTCATTGGAAATTGTTCCCCTTTTATTCATTTTTACCAAAAGTATCAGCAATTAAAAATTTATGGACAAACTTTAATTATGTGTTATAAAGTTTTGTGTGTGTGTGTGTGTGCGTGTGCGCGCGCACGCGTGCGTATGCATGTATGTACACGTGTTAATGGGGGGAAATTGAAATTCCAGAAAGAACCGTACAATTATAGATTTTGCACTGTTAGGTGGTAATGTTTGATAAATTTCGCTTTGCATGAAAAGTTGTAAACCCATATAAACCTCGTTTCACATTGTAAGTATATGCGTGAATGGAATAGATTCCATCTTTTTACAAAGGGAGCCTCATAAAAAAAAGATTCTAAATTTTAGTTTCAAATTAAAAATAGATTTGGGTTGAAACCTTATTTTGCACTGTTATCCACGCAAAACTCAAACCTATTTCTAATTCAAAACTAAAATATAGTTAGATTAGGTATTATTATGTTTTATGAGGGTGAAGTCCCTATCCATAAGGGAAGGATGAAATCCATGCATATACTTTACAACGAGAAGCGAGGCTCCACATGGGTTACAACTTTACACGCGAAGCGAGATTCACATCGCTCCCTGCTTAGTGCGAAATCTATAGAGATTATTGTACGATTCCGTCCTTCAACTATATCAATAAATAATTAATGCAACATACTAATATTTTATTTTTCTTAACACCTATATAAAAATACCTATATAAAAACACCTATATAAAAACACCTATATAAAAACTTGCATGTTTATTTAAATGTATGTGTATAATATACGTAGCAGTATTCATATAAACTTCATTTGATATTAAATTTTTCATTGTCAATATAAATCCTGTTTTTTACAAATCTTTTTTTGGTTAATAATTTTTTAATAAAGAACTGGTTAAAACCTTTTGATTATTACTTAGAGTAATGACTTTGACAATATACGTCAAGATTAAGCTGATCAGAACTAAGTCCGTTATTGTTAATATTTCCTTTTAAATATTTTATTTTTTTATTTTTATGTGTACCTTTTTTGGCAAAATTGAAACTTTTTTATAATTTTTTAAAATCTTCAAAAATAAATAAATTATTGTGTAATCGTTTGATTTTTAAATATAATTTTGTTAAAAGTTATGAGCAATTAAAGTTGCAAAAAAATTGACTTTTTTTAAATCGTAAATAAAATTCAAAAATGGTTTATTTAAAAGGAAAGAATCGATCAAAATATATTTATAAAAAAAAAGGAGTTTAATCATGAAAAAAGAAACAAAAGAAAAATGATTCGAATGTTCGAATATTTACTCGGTAATGAAAAAAGGAATATGAAAATAGAGGTTTTGCCTTATAATTTCACAATTACACCCACTTTCTTAAATTTATTTGAACAGTAGCGGAATTATTTTATTAATATATAAAAATTAATATATAAATGAGATCGATATGTATTAACAATTTCAGACAGAGCTCTCGATGAAAGCGATGAATTCGCGTCTGCCAGTCCGCGTGCCAGGGAATTGCAAACTGTAGCGGTAAAAGTGTTGCATCCCGGAATCAAAAGCCAACTCAAGTACCTTTTTGATCGCGTAGATAATTCTTAGTAGTCTTTCCGTTCAATTGCCGATAAAAGATCGGTGCGTGATATTGTATAAACTCGCGTTGCAATTTTACTAAATGCCTTGTTGTTATCATGTCAAATTTTTCCTCGATGAAAATGTCTGGACATTTTCGCCGAACATAAATTCAATTAGTCCGAAAAAGCTACGAAATGTTGACGTAATAATAACGAGAGATACTCTATATTTTAGGAGGGACATCGCGATAATGCGCGGTCTTTCCAAGTGCGCCACGTACTTCATTTCGAATTTGTATTGGCTCAGTCTCACGGATTGCATCGACGAATTCGCACGCATAATGGAAAACCAAGTAATTTCCCACAACTTTGTTTGCTTGCATTCATATTGCGTAATCCGAGATATCTCGTATATTATAATAAATAATAAATTAAACTAAATCACTATGAATAATACAAGTAAGTAGAGAAGGACTAAATACGATTGAGGATTTTGCCTAATAATATTTATATATAAATTTTAAATACATTTTCCAGTTCTATAAAGTGTAACTCATTCCAATCGTGCCGGATTCAACTTCCACTGTAATCTGTAGTTTAGAAAGTGAGCGAGAACGCGATGGCTCGCATTTAACCAAATCGTCTAAAAACAATTGATTTTTGCGAAGGTGGACATGCGACTGGAAGCCTCCAATCTCGTGAGATTTTCGATGAATTTTTCGAAAAGAAACGACATCGTGTTCCCGCATCCTTATATGCACCTGACCCATCGCAGAATACTCGTCGAGAGTTTCCACGCGGGTTTACCGATATCCGATTATCTTGAACACAACAGCACTGCTTTACAGCGGAAACTCGCCAGAATAGGAATCGCGACGGTCCTTAAAATGGTCAATATAATGATTAATATATCAAGCGATTTTCAATTATTATTAACAATATGCCAAGTCGCATTAAAATTCTCCGATTTATGAGAAGATCATTATTGAATTTCGAACGAGATTTAATCACAAAATTTTATAAAGGACTGACCTGTTTCTCGTAGCGCCCTATCAGATCTTTCGATCGAAATCAATAATGTGTGAACACCGTTTGACCGTAGATATTTAAAGACAACTTCATCCATTGTGACTTGCACCCGGGCAACATTCTAGTCGAAAAAGCGGTCGATCAGAAGGCGAGTCTGTTTAGCATTTTTCGGCGGATCATTACTCCCGATTACATGGCGCACGATCCACGCCTGATCATACTGGACTGCGGCTTAGTGGTGTCTCTGAATGATCGCTGCCGACAAAATCTCCGAGACGTTTTTTATTCGGTGCTAATGGGAAACGTAAGCCCGGGAGATAACGTTGATTTTTTATTGATATTAACTCCTTGCTCAAGCTTGCTTAACTCGAGGAGACTTTAAGCCAAAGAAACACTTATTTTTTTTCTTTCTCTTTTTTTCCTCATCGAAGCATGCTTTCCTCCGATATTTTAATAGGGAACGTAAACCGGAGATGCCTATTTTTAATTGAAGAATCTTTTCCGATATCCAGTCTCGAAGACTAGGAATCGCCGTTGTAAAATATTTACATATAAAAACGATTAATTATACTTACACAAACGTAAATTTTGATCTGTAGAAAAAGACAATTCGATTCAAACTTGAGCACGCAATCGCATTCTTGCTACACTCTTTTTAAACTTCTACTCTCTCAGTGTGTATTTGTCACTCTTTGTTTTTTTACGTTTTACATGCATACCATCTCGTTTTACATCAGCAATTATTTTTTACTGCGCGTTTTACATTTTTCGATGACGAACCATTGAAGTTTTATGTGCAAAATGTAATATAGGGTGAAATGGCGGCGCAGTATATCCTGGAGCACAGTTCACACATGACTCCCGACCCGAATGGTTTCAAATGCTCAATGAGGAACATCGTCAAATCTCACCTTTGCAATCCGTTTAACGTTAGTATTACTTAGTAACCAGATATTCTTTTTGAAGTCTGAGAAATCGTTGAAACAATCGTGTCATTTTTCGCGATTTTTATTTACGGCGTTGTTGAAATTGTATGGGACTGTTTTTAATTTTTTAAGCTTGATTGATTTGCATCGCTTCTCAGAATCGATTTTCCGTTTTTATTTTTACTTAAACCGTGCGCATAAACATTGTACCGTCAATGTTTCAACTATATCGAATCGTAGCGCGGAATAATAATAATAATAAATAATAATAATAATAATAATAATAATAGCAACTGCGCGAATGCGAACAACGCGAATACGAACGGTGATTATATAGCGGTAGCTGTTGCACATGCTATTTAAGATTGCGCGGATTCAATCGGGATCAATCGGCCTCTAAGAAATTCACGGTGAAAAACGATGTATATATTCGCGGCGCGGAATTACGAAGCATATTGCAAGTATTAACAGACACGAAGGATGGACTAACCATTTTTGATACCGGTAACGCTGATATTGTATAATCGTAAATATTACGATTTTAAAGATAAGCGTTTCTATCGCAGAAAAATCCGTCGACAGACGTTCGATCGCGTATCATTTATCGAAAGCGCGTGATGGCGATCTGCCATGGACACGCATTGTATAAGTTTTTCTGTTTAGAGAAGTAATTACTATATGCACTGATCTCGCAGGTAAACGTAAGTACCGTTATGTCGGAATTATTCTCCGCTATGGTTCGTCATCGAGTCAAACAAGACGGATCCTTCAGCAGCGTAATCCTTAGTTTACTGATGATAGAGGGAATCGGCCGGAGTCTGGATCCTAATGTCGATATTTTCACGGAGATCTTGCCTTACGTCCTCAGCAGCGCTATGTACAATAAGTGAAGACGAGACTCTGAACAAAAGTTGACTATCTGGAATAATTGCTGGAATATTATGTTACTTATATCTCATGTATAATAAAATAATTGTACTTACATAATTGTAAAAGATTCATTATAAATACTCGTTGTTTCGTAATGCGACATGTTAGACGTATACCGAATAAATAATATTACATGTTGTGTTAATCTATACAGATGTATATGAATGTTGATTGAATCAACATTTCAGAAATGTAGACTTGCAACATTAATTGAATGTTGCATTAATGTTGCGAAAGAATATAGAAGAGAACGTACTGATTTTTGTTGATTTCAGTGAATTTATGCGGAACTTATTTTTCTTCTTTTGAATCTTTCCCATCTCGTGTAGACGTTTCGAAATAGTATATTGTATTATTTCCAACTTCTCTTTTTGCGCCAAATTCTCAGTGAACAGTTGCTTCAAATCATCATTGTTGCACTTCCAAGAATCTCTAGGGTGTTGTTTGTCAATCAGACTGAAGTCACCATTTTTAAATCGTTTAAGGAGATCCTAAAGTCATCACTTTTATCGGAATGTGATTTTTTTCAAACATTAAAAAAACATTGTAGAAACATTTATATATATATAATGTTTGCTTAGAGATTGAGATTAGATTAGAATTTGATCAATCAAAGCAAACGTCACTAAACTTAAAAATAGTTTTCTTTCTTCTGATTGATTAAATTCTAATTCAATTTCAATCTTTAGTCTGAGACATTGCAATTCAACATTCAAGAATAATGATTCAATGTTTATTCAATATCATATAATTTTCAAAAATATCAAGTCCCTGAATTAATTTTCATCCAAAACTAAATGAATCTTAAAATACATTTACTTTTATCTTGGAACCCTGGGTTTTCAAGAAATCATTTCATTAGAACATGGATGAAGAATAATGCTGTATCTTTTATTCTATCTTATATGGTTTTTACTTATGAGAAATATTACCCGCGTTCATCTAATGGCAGTATCGTATATCGCTCCCGGGCTTTAAAATAATTTTAACATTAATTTGTTCAATGTTGTTTCAATATTGCAGCAACATTAACAACATAGAAAAATCAATATAGAAAAATCAACATAGAAAAAAATATTCAACATTAAAAAAATATTTACACTTTAACATTCAACAATGTTTCAACAACTTCTTTCAACGTTTTATGTTATTAGTGAAACATATTTCAATTTTAATATATGCTATAAAAATTTTTATTATGTATCTCTCGCTTCTATCGTTACAATCTGAGATAGTAATAGTGAATAAACAGGAATCTTAAATCGAGGAAATAAGATAAGGTTCCGAGACGGGAGGAACCTCGAATTCCAGCTTTAATAATGTCGGTGGTCAGGCAATCTGAGAGGAGAGAAACAAAGAAGAAAAAGGGAGGGAGAGAGAGGGAAACAGAGAGAAGATTCCCGTTTTTAAAATGAACCACCACAGCGTGTAATCGATCCGACAGAATTCCGGCGAGTGACCAATTGTACGTGGTCGCTTCCTGGTTGGTCGGTCAAGTTTCTTTGCCGTACCTATATATACACGCGCGTACATCTATATTCGTTCCCTCCTTGTGCCCGCATACACGAATTATGTACATGGATTTATCGCTTGGTGGGAACTGAGCTATTAATCGAAAATCTCTCTCTTTTTTTTACAAAAACCACAAATAATTTATGAATTATGTACGTCGCACGCGGAGCAAAGCAATTTCGGCAATTTTGTGTCGACATTTGAGGATCGAGGAACTCCCCGAGGAACTTGACTTTGCGTATTCGGCAAAATGCGTACCACGTTCGAATCATACACGTCATAGTTCATTTATAACGAATTGAATATATAAAAAAATAATTTTTTTACGGAAATTAAAAATAGATTTTATTTTTTCTATTTTTTCTTTTTCACTTTATATTTTATTCATGTATTCTTCGGTTCTTCACCTTATACTTCATTTTTTATTCATTTATTCGCTATTTTTTCATCTTATACTTATTTTTCATTTAAAGGTCAAGAGCGAGAATTTCATTAAAAGAACCTCATTAAATCGTGATTATGCGATGTGATAGTAACGGCTTTTGGAATCTTGATTCTCGATTTGGTAAATTTTATTTTTAGATACATTCTATATATTTTCATGCTTAGGAAAAAAACATATAGATAAAATTAAGAAAATTCTTAAAAATTTATTTGTCAAATGTGTTTAAAATTATTCTTTTTTACATGAGATATCATATAATCTTGTTTCTTTTTTTTTTTCGAAAATAGTAATAGAACAGAAATAGAATAGTGATAAAAAGATATAAGTAGATATAGAAAGATTACCACTCACACGATTACAGCTAGAGATAATTAAAATTCCGAGAGACATGGCACAGGAAATTAAATGTGATTCGTCGCGGCCGGAAAGCCAAGAGCGAAGGTCAGATTTGATCCGATTAATTGTGCGATCAGTCCACTGACGAATAATATTTTCATAACGATTTTAAATCTAAAGCATCGTTTTAGCAAACATCTTTTAAGAAATAATAAATAAATCGCTTTTGATACAGTCGGCTTTCTATCTCTTTTTCACATACCGCTCGTTCAGACAAATCTTGCGTCATTTTTCATAAAAGAAATAGATTTCCTTTTACCATGTAGGATTCAAAACGGAAATGTGATAATTACACGCGCATTAAGCAACGCACTGTAGACGTTTTCCAACTTCGAAAACTAATTTTTTTTTAACAAAAACCCGTTTCAGACAGAACACATTCCATATCCTACACAGCTGAAAAAAATTTCAAGAAAAAAGATATTCGATAAATGGAATTTGGAATTTGGTAAATCTTCAAGAATTTTAGAATGTCTCTTTTTCGATTATTATTATTCGGACATACAGGGTGAGCCATCTGAATCTATCACCTCCAATAACTCGTTTGGGTGGCCAGGTATCGAAAAAAGTTTTATATAAAAGTTGTATGGTTTCGAGGGGGAACCAAAATGGCGTACCTTTCAACTTTTGGTTTTGACCGGAAGTGGGTTACTTCAACCGGAAGTGGTTTTTTTAAATGGAACCCCCTACATTTTATTGCATATTTTTATAGCTTATCTCGAGAGCTTTCCAAAACACTATAATAAAACATTTTTTCATTAAGTATTTTTTGAGTTATAAAGGTTTGGAGTTAACAATATTTTGACACAAAATATAAAATATCTTGTAAAATATTATTTAGTTTTCAGTAATCATAACCTTAATACTTTTGTGCGCGGAATAATGAGACCAATTAATTGGTTTAAAGAAAATACATTAATCAAAAACAAGATATTTTACATTTTGTATCAAAAAATTGTTAACTTCAAACCTTTATAACTCAAAAAATACTTAATGAAAAAATGTTTTATTATAGTGTTTTGGAAAGCTCTCGAGATAAGCTATAAAAATGTGCAATAAAATGTAGGGGGTTCCATTTAAAAAAACCACTTCCGGTTGAAGTAACCCACTTCCGGTCAAAATCAAAAGTTGAAAGGTACGCCATTTTGGTTCCCCCTCGAAACCATACAACTTTTATATAAAACTTTTTTCGATACCTGGCCACCCAAACGAGTTATTGGAGGTGATAGATTCAGATGGCTCACCCTGTATATTCGGATATATATTATTCAAAACATCAGTTCGCTGATATCGCGAATGATTTTTATGATGATTTTAGCTAAAGCATTGAATATCTTTCACACGGAAGATTCTGTAGACGTTCGCGCGGAATTTTCGTTTCGCTGCGACTTTTTTGAGACACCGAATTGTAAACGGCGAAGTCACGTTTCGCCGCCTCACGTAAGACACGCACGCCCAGCATGGTTTATTTGTGCGTGTGATTATTTCGCGCGTAGGAACAAATGTTTGCGCGTATATAGGGTGTGCTGAATCTATCTGAATTTATCGAAAAGGATGTGTTCATCGAAAAGGATAGCTTTCAGCTATCGCATACAATAATGAAAAACTGAATAAAACGATCGTTTCAATCTTGTCATCAATAATTAGAGTAATTATGATAATTGATATTTAAATTTAACGCGCAATTATTATAACTACATTGCTATGTGTTGAAATAATTATTAATTGAATGTAAATGAAAGTAAAACTAGCTCGGAAATGAAAAAAATGTTTTATAAATTGAAAATAATCTTGTTAATTCAATAATAAATATATAATAATTAATTGAACCAATTATTTCTTAGGCTCTTATTTTAATAAAATGTTATTTGTTTCATTAATACTGTTATTGAATGAACAAGATTATTTTTAATTAAACTGTTATTTTATTAGCTAATATTGTTAATACATCATTTTTTGATATAGAAATTGTTTTATATAAGAAAGAGTATTATTTTCTTTATTTATATTAATTTACAAAATAATAGTTATTTTCTAATTTGATACATCAATAGACGTTTTCACAAACGTCGGCGCAATTAGCCCATGTTTATTTTTCTTTCGAATGCGTTTTTTAATTTATCTCATATCTTAAAAGAACAATATAAAATATGCGCTTTGTAAAATCACAACTCATGTTTTAAAGCAAACATGCATTATTTTATTGGTGCCATAAACTGTAATGCATAAGAGAATATTCTCACTAAAGTTGTCACGTTAAACTGATCGAATCATAAAACATCCAATGCTTTTTCATTTCTTGTTCTCTCTATAAGAGATTTTCCTGCCCTTATTCATGTTTAGGGTTAAAAATATTAGAATGCTTCGTTAAAGTTACAAGTCTGCAAAAATTTAACTGATTTATTGTACAAGCTTTTGAAATGTCAGCAGGATACGACCTTTTTTCTCAGCAGCTTCATTGATTGTGCAAGTTAGCTATGGTGATCATAAATTAACATCCGCGTTGAGAAAGAGTTTGCATCGTTCATTTCTTAACGTAAATTCAATTCCTGGCTAAATTTCAAAATCAAACTCACTTATCACGAGTCTCAAAGAAAAATCTAGATAATATTTAATGAATAACGAAATGATTTAAAAAGGAACATTAATGGGGAGACATAAAGGAGGAGACATATTAATTAAATCCGCAATTGCAAAATTTCCCTCGTTAGTTGGGTTGAATCGACGTTTAAAAAGGAGGTCACGTTAGATCGTAGAAAATGATTGTGTCGCTTATTAATATCGCCGGTTATTTTGCGTTTTGTAACGCATTTTTATACCTACTTATAGAAACTTAGCTCCGGCTAGACATACGCAATCGAAGAAACGCGATCAATACGTTCTACGCTTCGAACGCATTCTCTGCTTCGAGCGCGTTCTCCGCTAGAACCAATACACGCTTGGCATTAATATTCTCGAACGCTCGGATTCAGTGTCAAACATGCTGTAAAAATATAAACTTTAATCTTATCAATATATATTCGCGAACTCGTAGGAAATATGGATGTTTATGATAATCAAAATTAGACGCTTGACAATTACGCGTCCAAAGCGTATTCAATAATAAGTTGACTATACGTTACAGTTAGCGCATATTAATAATAGGAAATAATAGAGCAGTTCCGAAGAAAAAACAATTTGCGAAAAAAAAGTATTAAAATTCGATGTCTTCGAATTTTAATATTCTTTTTTTTGTAAATTATTTATCGAAGATAATTTTAAAGAAATAACGATGTGATCGAGAGAATAGGATTTTACGTTGAAACAGAATGCAATGGACCTTTGTGTTAAGCGACCGTATGGTATTTTCGTATATACTTTGTATATACTTCCTTATATACCATATCTTCGGCGGATCGGCCTATGCCGTTTTATGTCTCGACGATCGCTTTTACTTCGTTTTTATTCCATTTGAATAGAAACGAGTTCCGATCGACGTCTCATTCCACGTGTTCACGCCCTCTTATGTATGTGATAGAGCTACATCATTTCCCCCTGACCTGGTCTAGCCCGTTCTATGCGGTCGTCCGTTCCATTCCGGACAGCGGTCTCACACCATAAGAGAGACGGCGGACAAATATCTCTAACACTTAAATGGAAAGAGGATCGTCTTAAAGTCGTTGTCTTTTCGGCTGGTTGAATAGTTATACATTCCTAAAGAATCGGTAAAAATAACATTTCTTAATAAAATTTCTTAATAAAAACGGGGCAGTGATCTGAGGAGGGGATAGGACCGAAATTACCGGTTTTGGCGTAATTGTGGGACAAGCTTCGCTTATCGTCCGTGTATTTTTGTATTCCATTCCAAGTTAATTACACTATGAATATTAATCTGCTGATTATAAAATTCATTTTGCAACTTCCTGAAGGATACCAAAGCCCCTTCTTAGACTTTTACATACGTCACCCGTCTTCTTTCCTTGTCGAATTACTAGATTTATCCACTGCCAGTGTTTATCGGCCACAATTTCCAGTTTTTAGAATATCTAAATAAGTCGTTGCAGGTTTATATTTTGCAGAAGTTTACTCTAATCTCGCTCCAGTTTTCAGGTCTTATTCGATCTTTCCGATCTTGCTCGTTTAGTCTTATCAAAGTTGTTTACGCCCTTCGTGGGGACGCTGGTTGTTCGATCCGGTTCACGATCGTTACACATGATCGCGTAAATTTACTGCAAACCGACGAGATCGATTTGGACGCACAAATTAGATGCTATCTTATCCGTGACTTCTCTCTCAAGCACGCGTGCGATGTTCTTTCATTATTTTAGAAAAACGTGATAGATCATCGTTTCTCCAAATCCATTCGCGGATTATCTGTAGAGATCTCTACCTTTATCTCTAGGATATAATCTATTTTAGGCTCCATACAAACATGTATTTGCGATGTCAGTAAAGGAACTGAGGGGAACCAGGATCACTTGGTCCTGTCAGATTTTGATTAAGTAAGATGTCAAGAGAGAGGAAGGTCGTGGGACAAGAGACTAGTGAATAAGATTATTATAGAAATCGAGAATCTCAGTTATGTCCTCTCTGTCCCGCCTCGTTTCCTGTTATGTTATCTTCCTATTCATGAATTTCACGAGCAACTTATCTAATCGGCATACTCTCGGATAATTGATTACATAGGGTAAGGGTCATCAATACACGATAACTTCTCGATTTTTTCTTTTTTTTTCTCGTTATTTCTTCGTTTCTATAATTAACCTTGGAACGAAAAAGATATGTTGAGGGGATCACTTTCTAAAATATTTTCTCAGTGACGAAAATACGGAAAAGATACACGGATAACAGAATACATAGATATACAGATACATAGATAACAGAATTCGAGAATCCCGGAACAGAGGATCGTGTGATTTGCGGTTAGAAGGACAGCAGAAGAAAATGGAAGAAATTTAACGGTGGAAAATTTAAAAAAACAACACGAAAGCGAATCCTCGCGCTAACCCGATGGCTATTTTTGTCTAAGAAAAAGAAGTCTAGAAGATGAGAACGGCAAAAGCGAAGATAGGTAGATTACGACGAGACGCTGAAGATCTCTCCCCTGATTAGGAGCGATTCGTATTCTCTTCAGTGGGGAATGTTCCAGCGCCATCTACGATCCGTTCCGGGCTGTCCGTCATCTGGAATCCCCACTGCAGGCACTGAATCCCACGAGACCCCACCATCAGCGACAGCCAACCATGTTGCAGCATGATTGTGGGACGACAGGCAGGACACGACGGGGCATGTAAACAGAGAGAACAAGGGGATAAGAGAATTTGTCTTCGGCAACGTCGCAAGATGGATCGGTGTTCCGCAAAGAGACAGAACGAAAGAACGAGAGAAAAGGACGTGACAAGAGGGATTGATGCAGTAATTCTGTTTCCTCGTTTTTTCCGTTTCCTCCGTGGATCTTACGGGCTGATAGTCTTTCTTTCAACATGCACTATTCATAAATCCGATCGACCCGAACAATGCGGCAATTAATTGCTATTAAAGTTCCAGATCTCTCTGTATCTCCATCTCGTCTTTTCCTTTCCTCTCTTGACTCTTTCTTCGCAGTATCTCTTCCTCGATTCATGTGCTACTCTTCTCACTTGTATGTCCGGATAGCGGGCTTGTTCCTCTCTCCCTCCCGCCGAGAATCCTCTCCGTGCGTGGCAGTCCTCTCTCTTCTTTCTTCTTTTCTCACTATCCTCCTCCTCCTCATCCTTCACTCGCTCTTCTTCCACCTCCGTTCCAACCTCCACTTCCATTACTGCTAGACTTCTTCCTTCTCCAACCCTGTCATGCTTTCGGAGTTTTTGGAAAACACGAGGGTTCCCGAGGAACTTTTTTGGATCAGTGCCGCCGTGGCTGTCCAACGAGTTGGTACACAATACGTCGTCATTATTGTCGCGGTAATCCGAATGGATTAGCTTCTCGCACTTGGTTCCTAAATTTCGTCAATTTTCACGCGAAATTCGCGCGCGATAACACGTTTACATTATGGGCATCGAGTTGAGAATTGAATCGAACTTAACAACGGCTATGATAATGCGCTTAAGGCCTGTAAGTTCTTTTCCAAGATATCTTTCAATCTCTTCCTCAATACAGTCAAGAACAGTTATGACTTTTCGAAGAATCATTGCAAATTTCAATTCGAAATGAAAATCACATATTCTATTAAGATTACTCATGTGAGAATTGATATTGTACATTCGAGACAGTTATTTTTTCCTTTATATGTTTAAAAAATTTGATTTAAAAAAGCTTGAAAACTCTCGTACTGTAAGACGATTATTATCGAGTTAGATTTATATCACTAACATTGTGTCAACTATTTAACATTTGCCAAGCAAAGCCAATTTGCACGACTAATGCACGTATTTATATTTTTCGGTTCAATGATTTTCTAGTGCAAAGTGCGAGAATAGCATTAGAATAATACGTCATAGTACGGCGTTTAAAATCTGCATTTAAATGCTAAGTATGGGCATTTAATATATCTGTTGCTGTATATGAAATTCGTATTTTAAACTTGAAGATTAGAGTTTCGTTTGTCACTACGAAAGCACGAAACTGTTTTTGATGATAATTTTTAAATGGCTAATTATTAATTTTTAACAGTTTTCTAATTAACATTATGTGTTCTAATTTACGTTCTAATTTTCATATCTTGCTTTAAAATTATCTCTGACAATTAGTCAAATGGACACAATTATTACAAATTTTTTTTACTTATTCCTACAATAAATATTTTATTTAATTTTTTAATTAATGTTTTATCACATAATTAATTAAAATACAATTTCGTAAGATTAGAATTCTCAAATTTCTTTATTCATATTATCTTTTAAATAGAAAAATCAAACTGCATTTGGATCGGAAGATAATAATTTTAGTCAAGTCAATCTAGATTTTAATATCTGTGCGTCTTTCAAGTTAAACTGTTTCAATTTTGATGTCGTTAAACTCGGTTGTATCAACGGTATGCATTAAAGAATGTTTCTCTCTCGATTAGAAAAGAAAAATCAAATAAAAACATGAAGAAAAATATTAAACGTAAAAAATTTATAAAGAATTGAAAAAAGCGCGACAGCCAACAATTAATCTCTCCAATCGAGAACCTCGGAAGAGAAAGAGAAGACAGCGAGCGATCGATTGATCGGCGAGAACGCATTCCTGGCTGCGGCGTGATCCTGCTTTTTACGAGACACCCTATAAGACGAAACGAGCATGTGTCCACGCGTTCGTGGCTATATCCGTTTTTATGTATCCATCGAGAGAACGAGCATGGCCGTTACCACCTGTAGCACGGAGCACGCGAGGCATTTCGCGGATTTCCGGGTCCGCCGCAGCGCGTTAGCTGTGAGAGAGGGGGGGAGAGGGAGGGGGAGAGAAAGAGAAAGAGAGAGAGAGAGGCAAACGCGCGCGTCGCGCTTAGGATTGGCGTGAGTAAACCAGGCCAGATCTCGGTCGAGACACAAAGAGTGAGAAGAATTTGGCGTGGATAAATCACGCCGTGTCGGGAGGGAGAGACTGGTGCGCGGCGACACACAACTCACACAACACGCGCGTGAGCGGCGCGACAGTGACGCATGGACACATGCGTGCGCTTTGCTGATCGCGTTACTGCGAACGGCGCGTGATATCCGGGGCCGAAGCGAGCGCGAGGGCGAGTTTTCGTTGCGCCGGAGCTCACGCGCCATGGTAATCACGGCAATCGCGGCGACGACGACTGCGGGATTGCACGTCGCACGAATTTCGATTCGCGCTGATTTTATGGCGGGACGAAGTACGGTCGAAATTCCGAGGAATTGCGATAGTGCGCGCGAGTCTCTCGCATTAACGAGGACCCTGTGCGGAATCAGAGAGAGAGAGAGGAGAGATCGAGAGAGAGTGAAAGAGAGAGAGAGAGAGAGGAGGGAGAGAGAAGCGTGGGGGTTCGAAGCTACTGTAATTTCGACAAGTTTGCGAGTTTCGAGAACGATATAATAAACAATGTTCTGTGTTTATCTGCGTAACAACGGGAACGCGACAGTGACGCTGACAATTGACAGCTAACGTGAGGTAAGATACATTCTTTTACACGGGAATTGAGTTCGTCAAAATTATGGCGATTTTCGGTCCTCGGTCTTTAAGCGAAAAAAAATTTGCAAGACATTGCGAAAATTCACTTACGAAATAATAATGTATTACTGAAACTAGCAATAATTATTATCTATAAAAATATTCGCAATAGAGCGCCGACTTCTGAACGTAACGCAATGAAAAACGCATCGCTCTCCTCTCAACCGAATATATCGAAACGAATATATTAATTCTCTCGAAGCCTCACCAGAGGCAGGAAAGTTTGACAGGAAGTGTCAAAAAGTAAGATCGCCAATTTCACCGAGGAAGTAATAAAGGGAAAATAAATAAAAGTTTTATTAAAAAATTAGAGTTAAAAAAGGGGCTACGTGCCAAGCTTGATGTGCGTGCTGTTGATATAATGTAAAAGTTTTATTATTGTAGTGTTAAATATGGCGCACTCTTTGTTTGTAAACCGGGATAACAATCTCTGTCCGCCCGATAATCTTTTCCTGTTATCGAGGCGATACGTATTTTCTCTCACGCGAGCGAGTGTACGATAGCTCACAACACGTTGCACATTCTCATCCAATCTGCGCTATCGTATATCTGTCGCGGACTTTTCCTGTCTTCAATCCTCGTGTCGCGCGCGGCGTCTATCTTCGTGCAAAGAAATGTTAAATGAAATCTTAAAATTTTATATTTTATTCACTCGTGATACTTGTCATCTTCCGGACGATCAGCTCTATTTCTCGGCACACCCTATATATCGAGATATTTTTTCCGAGGAAGGCCCTTAATTACAAAAAGTCGACAAGATCGAGACGACGATCAATCACGGATGCTTTCTATTTATGCCTGATTTCATCACACCTCTCAATAACTGTCTTCCAGATAAAGATATCTGTCAGATAACTAAAAATTCGTTTGATTCACTAAAATCTTTGATTACGTATCTAACAAATAGCTATTCTTCATACTACTAACTTTTGGTTCCTTCATACTGTTAGTACAACCAATTGTACTAGAATTTTAATATAGGCTGTATTTCGATATTTACTGTATATACGTAACGTGTACTATAGATTTTCAGTACTGACAGTGAATATCGAAACGCAACCATAGATAATCACATTTTATCAGCAAAGTGAGGTTATTTTGCGAAAGAAATATTTTTGAGTCTATTTTGGTTATTTTTTAACGAAATCATTCGAAAAATTCTGTATCATCCTACTTTTGAAAATTGTTTGGCTTATTTCTTATTGTATAAGGTCTTCTTTGTATAAAAGTATCATCATCATCATCATCATCAGACTCAAAAATATTTATGTTCACCAACAAATCCATTATTATGGTATTTCATACAATACAAAGCAACAATTAATTCTTGTAATTTTTGAGGCTATATCAGGGCATTGAAATCAATATCTGCCAGATATCCTCTACTTTGGGTATAGGATAAATTTATCTACTAGATATCATCTTTACAAAGGTGAAGAAAACTGATTCTGAGAGATATCTTTTGGATAAAGTTATTGAGAACTTATCTAGCAGTGAAGAAATTGGCCATTAGTGACACAAGTCGACACAAAGTTGTTCTATCTTTCTTGATTCAATGAGTAACAAAGACGGAACGATACTTGTGTCGACTTATGTCATCAATTGGAAAGCACCCCATTTTATTTGCGAAATTTTAAGTATGCGGCGGTAATTTGCTTGATGCCTGTGCGTGATGATTACGAAAGGTAAACCGTAATCGCATCATAATCGCGGGAACCCCGCAATTTCCCCGAACACCGGACATGCCGTGTAATCGGGAATATTATACAGAAACGGCGAAATTCGATTCGCGTAATCGCATGATCGACAGCTTGGGCGTTCCTGCTTGTACATATTTTCTGAATGGTCCAGAATCCGAAATCATTTTTCGCGAAAGATATTTCACAATCTCTCTTTCTTTTTCTTTTTTTTTGTTAGAAAACGAGAATTAAGAGCCTGAAAGAAAATAGGATACACTTAAATTAACGCCAGAAATGATTAACGAGAATTATTCTTCATTATTATTAATGTCTATTTCTACCAATGTAGATTAATTTTAATCTTGATTTAATTACACAGAAAGAACACGGTTTTGCTAAATCTAAAAATTTAGCTAGATACAAACCTGAAAATAATTTTGTTTGGATCATTAAAATAATTATGTAGGATGTTCAAATTAATTGCTACAAAACTTGTTAAAACTTTTTGCAACTTTGTCATTAACGTTTAAGCGTTCTACATAATTATTTTGATGAATAATCATTTTTAAATTTGTATCTAATTAAATTTTTAATACTTCAACAAAATCTTTTCATACTCTTTATTTTTCTCTAATTCTTGAAAAGAGGATAAAACTATAAGAGGATAAAACGCGTAAGTTAAACAAAGATTAAAGTTAATTTAATATAATAATAGTAAAAATAGGCATAAAAGATTAAAATAACGTTTATGTTGATAAAACGATTCGAACGAATGACGCGACTTGTATCGACTTCACTGATTCGCTGATTCCAAAACGCTGAACGGATAATTTCGCATTCGAGAGTTCGTTATTACGCTATTCCTGAATCGCGATGCGAATAAAATACGGAAGACACTTTATCAATGGGTTATTGAACGAAAGCAAATAATCGCATGTCCGATAAATAGGTCAACAAATAATAAAATAATATTTCTCATTACTATTACACCGCAATTGTCCGGAATTTACATTTCTTCTAGCATTTCTTCTGCGAATGAAACTTGTCGTTGGGAAGGCTTGTCATTTCCACTTTCGATAAACATTTTCTCGAATTGTTTATTATGCCGACATTCGCGACCGATGAAGAATAAGAAGGAAATATAAATCACGAAATTTTTGACATATAGTATTACCTATATACCTCTTCCTTAGCGGAATGGTTGAAAAACTCGATCATATCTCTTAAATCCGACTGTTAGGAAATCGAGATTAACCCTCTAATGATGACATTGTCTTGTTGTAAGAAAAACATTTTTTTATTTTACTCAAAAATAATTATATATATATATATATATATATATATATATATATATATATATAATTATAATACGAGTGAAATTTACTGTGATAAGTGAAGAATCTATCGATATATTGATGTATAATCTTGTTGGCAGTAAGAAGCATCATATTACATACACTTTCATCCTCAATTTTTAAGTGTAAATCAAAACTGTACAATAGGGATGAGCAAAAATCGATTGTTTGATATTTTTTTGCCAAAAAATCGATTAGTTACTCGATGTTAAATTTTATTATTAGGGCGAAAACATGAAAACTGAAACATTTTTCCATTAACTTCAATGATACAAATTTTTATTTTTTACATTTTCACGCTAGAGAAAAAGTTACATCATGTAACAGTACATGATCGAGACCTAGGCCGATTTAATTGATGATTAATTCATTCAATTGATAATTTGTCAAGAAATATTTAATGTTTTGTTAACATAAGTAAAATTGTTAATTATTTGTAATTATTAATTATTTACAGTTTAATACATAAAAAACAAATAAAGAACGAAGAATTATACAAATATAAATGTTATTATAAACACTTGTAGTTGAATTAATCACTGATTAAATTAGTTAAAATTTGGTCAAAATTAATTTTAAATTCATAAGTCTAATATTAATTTGATTTAGGACCGGTTGTTTCATCTTCGGATAAACTATGTAATAATTTATTTTCGTTAGATAGTTTATTCGAAAGTGAAACAATTGGTCCTTAAAAAATTACAAATTAATCGATTATTATGAACATTTTTTAAATATTCCTGAATATATTATGAAAAATCGTTATTTTTTACAATCAATTATTTCAAAGCCGATTAGTTTTTTAAATATCCTATTATGTTCCTATTACACAGATCCCGAATTTTTTGATATGTGCGTGCGCGCGCGCGCATGCGCATAAAATTTAAAATTTAATAACATCGAATAAAAAAATTATCGATTTAGGGAATAATCGAATTTAAAAACATCGAGTAACTAATCGATTTTTTGACAAAAAAATATCAAACAATCGATCGATTTTTGCTCATCCCTATTGTACAGTTTAATTACACTTAAAAATTGAGGATGAAAGTGTATGTATAATATTAAAATATGATGCTTCTTACTGCCAAAAAAATTATGCATCAATATATCGATGTGTGTGTG